>OY757922.1:100480952-100735952 GCA_963585895.1 Sepioteuthis lessoniana | reverse complement strand
TGAGGGATAAGGAGGCCCTTCTCCTCTTTACTCAAGAGTCTGAAAGTGAACATAATAGGGTGAAAGGAGTTCCAACTCATGATGAGATCATAGTTCTGCACATTAACCACTATGCCACGGAGACATCCTCTTATAATCCTTTGGAAATTTGTTTTGAGATTACTATTAAAAGATATAACTAAAGATTGTCATTGAAAAAATATTTTTGTGATCCATTAATAATACTATAAAGTATAATTGAAGATTTTATTGAAGAACAAAAATACATAGAAAATAACTTGAAATTACTTCACTATCTTATTTTTTTCATCCACAACACTTTCCCTCCCTTTCCAAACATGCGAACTATACAAATGATATAAAGAAAAGAAAAAGGTAAAAAAAATCAAAATGATTAGACAAGACAAGAAACTTGAACAAACTTTATAAGATTTCAACATTTTACATTATATGAAAATATAGAAGATGAACAAAATTGATATTTTGTAAATATATATGTATATGCATATATATATATATGTAAATATGTGTGATTATATATATATATATGTTCATGTATAATTATATATAAAATATAGATTTATAAAATACAAATAATATTGCAAATTTAACTCAGGGAAAAGAATATGTGTAGAGAAAGTACGCAAATATGTTAACATTATATAATTATTGTTATTATTAACTTATTTCTCGTGAGTTTTACTCACCAGTTTTAACTGCTAGTTTTTCACTGAATTTGAGGTGACTGCGAGTCTTCTCAAATTCCTAGGACTTTTCAAAGTATTCTAGTTGAATTTTATAGTATTGTGGTTTTGTTAGTCTTGATTCTTCCACAAATCTTCAGTTCACTCAATCTCCTTTCCAGTTTCTTTGGGATTGTTCCAAGTGCTCGAACTACAACTGGTATCACCATCACGTTCATGTTTAACAGATTTTTCTGCTCTCTGACAAGGTCCAGGTATGTGTCAAATTTTTTGCTTTCTTTTATTTCCACTTTGTGGTCTGTTGGACTGGCAAAATCCACAAGATGACATTTTATTTCTTTCTTGTTAATCAAAACCAAATCTAGCCAAGATCCATCCTTGAAAATCTTATGCATCTCATTCCCTCAGAGAAAATTTCGTTTGTGTATATACCATTTGTTGGTATGGTTAAACGTTAACTTCTTGCACAGTTCCCAGTGGATAACCTTCATACCCAGTCAAGCCTGCTCTTAAATTCCTTTTATGCCCATTTGTTGCATTCACTTATGTTATTAACTGTTTCATGTCTTTTAGCACTTGTTGTTCTGTGTATTATCAATTTTTTCTTTGGCATTATTAGTCATTCTAGTTATCATTTTGTACTGCTATTAACAGAGATTCACTTTCCTCTCTTCAAGTTTACACTTCGTAGTCATAGCCACTCAATACAGGTGCGTCCTCTTCCTTCTTCTTTTCTATCTATTTCATCCCTTGGATGAAGGGCCTTGTGCATCATCATCAATTTCTTTTTTTTATCATTAAAATTATTCAGACTATTGTCTTTATCTGTAGTGTTATATTCTCAATGTAAAAATGTAGACAAAAGTCCGAATATTCTAAATGATAAAAATCATCAAGCTTAATCTCAGAAGTTTTGATCAATTTCCTTGTTCATTTTAAGAATGTAATATATCACCCTGACCTGCGATGAACCTGGCAGATGTTGTTAACAGATATATCCGGTCGTAGATAAAATCAACAAAATGATTACTGGAAACAAGGAATGCGTGGGTGTAAGCTGCAACCGATGGAGAACAAGCATTGCGTGGGTGTAAACCATGGCCAATGAAAAACAAGCATTGCGAAGGTGTAATCCGTGACTAATGAAAAACAAGCATTGCGTGTAGGTCTCATGGGAGTTTTGACTATACAAGCTCGAGAATTTTAGCTGAAGTCAGTTCCCGCTGGTAGTTCCGACTCCCGACGGCTCCTCCATGTGTACGAACTTTCTCTCCGATTACTCTCCTGCTCCACATATGCGTCACCGTCAATGAATAAAAATGTAAGATTATATTTTTATATATACGTATTCCTCGTTGTTGAAGTAAGGGAAAATAGTGAATAGGGAGTAAATCCCTCTGAGAGTTTTGCTGCTGTGTTAGACCTCTCCTAGCGAAATATTCTGTTACCTATATCTGTGGATTTGTGCTGTCTTGACTTTAACCACGAGATGTCCCAAAACTACGCTCTGCTACCAGTGTTCCAGCCCTACTCTGCTGTGCTGTATTCTTCCTGGTGAAATGTGCTGTTACCTTAACTGTGTGGGGAACAATTGCATTTACTGTTCTATACAAGTTCTGAAAGAATTGCTATATGAACCCCCACATGTGTCTGCATTATTCGCTGTATTCTTGACGGAAAAGTGAACAGGTTTTCCTAAGAGATATTTTTCACCTAAGAGACTCTTCCAAATCTTTCTTTCCTATTCATACAACACCCCTTTGAGTAGTAAGTACCAGCTCCTTTGTTTGTTGAAGATATATCAGTTCCTTGTAATTCATGAGTGACCCAGTGTTTTTTCGGAACAATTTTATCATTGTTACTTGATTCAGTTTTTTTAGACTGTTTGCTAAATTAGCAATTAATTTCATCAACTAGTGTTTTTTTCAAAACTTTGTAACTCCTTTTTGTTGTTTTTTTTATTTACTTGGTAATAAATAGTTCTTAGTTGTACGCACGAAGCACGTTTGTCGTTTATTTTTCCTTTCCTTTTTTTCAAAGTGCCGTTTTATTTTCGGTGAAAGGATTCGTTTTTTTTTAATGAAAATTAATCCTTTTGAGGTTGTTTTATGTGACTTTTTAAATCTATTGCAGCATTATTGCTTTCACACAGAAATAGCGAGAATGAGTCTGAAAGATGACTCTTTAGATTTTATTTCTGTTTATTTTTTAGCTGCTGGTTCAACTCTCCAGTTTTCCACTGGTTTGGGTGATGAAGCCCACGACTTGCTCTGAGATTTTGAACATTTTCAGACATTCTACTATCCATGTTTGTGAAATCTTGTAGTATACTTTTATGCCATTTGTCCATGTCATTGCTACATTTTCATCCTTGTCTTGTGAAAACTATGACTGTCATTTACAGCTTGTCTTATTATTTGGTCTTGCCGTGACGGTCACATTCTAAATCTCTTCATATGTAACTACAATCTTACAACAGTATTTATTTGCTTTTAGAAAATATTAGATAAACTGAGAAATGTTAACTTTAAATTAAAAATTTTAAATTAACTTCCAAGACTTAGAAGATTCTTAAATGACATTTTTGATAAAGAAATTTCGGACCAAAAATTTATTTTTACAATAAACATAAAATGATATTATATACTTAATTAAATTATGGTAAAAGTTATTCTGAGTGTAAAAGCAAAACTTTCTTTGGATTTCTTTAGTCAATTACAAAACCCCAAATAAAACGCATTGCTTTCAAACATTTTGAAATAGGTCTCCAGTTTTGGCTCTTAGCTACGATATGTAGAGAACGCCCCGGGTGAGTTTGAATTGTCACTCTAAGGTTCCCTAATGAAATCTCTCTAAGCCAAAAACAATAGCAAGAATTACTCTTTTGATAGTGGAGTATTACTTTAAAAGTGTTTTGCTAACGAAAGTGATTGGCATATCATTCTGAAGGAGAGATACATCAAGCGCAGCAACCGATGTGTGAATCTGTACAATGATTAATGATTTGGGACTGAAGTTCCTCAGTACAGCAGTTTTATAGTTTCCTTTTTGACAAATGTTGTTTGTTATTGAGATGACCTGATGAAATCGTATCAGGTCACAAAGTGGTTTGGTCAACATTGCGAGACAGAGAGAGAGAGAGAGAGAGAGAGTAAGAATTCGCTGAGGTAACTTTGAGTAATTGACGCAATATAACCAAGGAATGTTATTTTGGATGAAAACTTTTTAGGTTTTCATTTTCATTTTTTTTTTTGTCTTTTGAAAGAATTCATTGAGTGATTGGCTCTGGTTATTACCATTCTCTTTGGGACTGTAGTGGAAGGGAAATTTCGTATTTTAGTGTGGCGCGCAAATTTAATTCGACACTTAATTTCTCTCAATCAGGATAACCTATCCTATTCAGCCTGGACCTTCATTTCCGGCCAGCAAAAACGGTAAGCTGCCAAACCCAGTCTTTTTTGGCTGGAGAACGCCGTCCAGTGCAGACGTCATACTGGCCGTTCTTCAATAGCAACGCCACTCTCTATGGCTGGAGACGGCCGTCCAGTGCAGACGTCACACTGGCCGTTCTTCAATAGCAATACTCTTTAACTGGACAACGCCGCCCAGTGCTGACGTCTCACTGCGGCTCTAGAATAGCAGCAGCAGCAGCATGGACACACGAGGGAATCCATCTAATTTATGGATTCCTTGCAAGGAACCCCAGTTGAATATAAATTAGATACATTCAACAAGCCTCGCACAGGCACAACTTTATGTCACCCCAAAATTGGCTATGTCAATGCGATGCTTTTATTCCGCTCTCGACACACAAAACTACACGGTGACTCTAAAGTTCAATCCCTCACATGTCCGACGACACACGCTTCCATCTCAACCTTCTCAACTTCTCATAACTCAATTTCGTCTCAATACTCACAACCTCTGCACGAGTCTTGCAGCACCAAAAGCAAACCCAATATTCCATGCTGCAAATAAAACCTATTTCTAAAAATACCTTTCGACTATCGCCATCTTACTTCTTCATCCCTCCTTTAATACCTAACAACAATTAGCAAAAGACCTTACACTCTTAGCGAGGAAACAACTCAACGTAAACACGCACCCACGTTACAACCATTCCTCGCTAACAACAACAAAAACTCCAGCTAAAAACCTATCGCTAAAGAACCATAAACAATCATGTCATCAGAGATGGAATGAACATTCTTGACTATTCCAAATTTCTAAAACATGGATTGCAGGAATTTATTTTGAGCATTCATAAGGATAAACATTTCAAACTTTTCTAAATGAAGTTCCTTTGAGTCTTTTTCCAATTTAATTGGCCAATATACAGATTTGACATCCACAAGGGTGAACAACTTCACTCCATGTATCTGGGAGATGACATCCTCGAATGTGGAGATTATGACATGAAGTTGCAATATGATTTCATCTAGGCATCTAGGATCTATGCATAACTGCACTGATCCATTTGTCTTTGCGACACAAATAAATAAAGTTGATTTGGTTGTGCACTGGATCACATGAGAATTAAACTCAGTCTAAACTTTTGTCTTTTAAGGCAAAATGGACTCACCATGACACGACTGATTTTTATTTAAAACCGTTTTTTTTTTTTCGTATTGTTCACCCTTGTTTCTTTAATCTGACATGATGTATGTCACATTGTTGATGGTTTTGATTAAAAACAAAGTTGCTGGTCTGGTTCCCTTTATTTACAAGGGGTCGCTATAAATACTGTAGAACAGGAAATGGGTCGGAACTTGTCCAGAATATACCATTGTGGAAACGTCTTCAATTAAATATCAAAAATTGTATATAGAAATATAACACATTCACCTTCCAGATGAGAATAAGTTTCTGTCGTTTGCTTAATTCTTTTATTGAACGTTTACATTTTAGTCCCTAAAAATATTGGCATGTGATTCAAAGAGAGAAAGACTTAAGAAAAATAGTGGGTGAGTGAATTGTTGAGAGTTGATGATGTAGTTTTTAAATGTAGATGTTCAGTAAGAAAAAAATTTGACTGAAACTTATTCTTATCTGGATGCTGAATGTAAATATAACATTCTTCTCTCTTTCTCCCCCTCTCTCTGTCTCTGTCTTTATCTATCTATCTATCTATCTATCTATCTATCTTGTATATTATTGCAGACGTCTCTTCAGCATATTATACTGGACAATTATCACAAGGTTTATTTAAAGAGTATTTAATCTATTGAAAACATAAAAGAGGTAAAGGAAGTATTTAGTTATGTTTCTGTGTAAATCAACATGTTGATACAATTGATATCAATTGATTGCCAATGGTGATGTATGGGCATAAAACATTATGAATTTATATCAGAATAAACAGAAGTAAATTTAGCACACTTATTCAATTAATTTATGTATACCAGTAACTTACTTGTTTGAAGGATTTCATTTATTAGCCAAATAAGAAAGAATATTATGAATGAATTTTAAAGTGTGTGTCTGTGAGGGTTCATAGTCTCTATAGAGCCTGTAGCCTTAACCTCATAGGGCTGTAGCCTAAACCTCATATAAGTGATGTGACTGCAGCTTCAGTTACAAGGTTTTTATGGGAGGGATCGATTGCTTCATACCATTTGGTTTTAAATTCAAAGTTTTTTCTTTTACTTGATGAGAGAATTCAGTTGGCTCTACCCACAAGTGGCCAGCTTCTATAGCGTAATGGTCAACAAGCAGATTATTGTTGGTGAGTTTGATTCTCACTGAATGCCATATTTCTTGGTTTATGCTAAACGAAACTTAGTAAATTACTATTTACCCATGAGTGGGCAAAAGGAGAAGGAAAAGAATCATTCCTTCCTCAAGTAGTGTTGACTTTAGGGCGTCCAGGACTCAATTGGAAACATATATATTGCAATGTGTTCTTGTGTGTACTTGATAGCCAAGAATAGATTACCCTTTTGTGTTGGGCCCTGTTAAAGAAATAACTCAATTAGGAACTATTGGTCCAATTGGTTTAAAGCAGCTCCTTTTTGCAAGGGCATCCATTCCATGTGAAATGTAAGCTAACTTATCCAGGGTTTGAACTTAGTTTATCATCTTCATTTTTTTGATAATCACCATTATGTCTCTTCTGCCTCTGTTTTTTAAATACTTATTTATTAATAAGTGTCATAACTGTCATTTCTGTATTATTTATATATGGATTGGCACTCCTGCTTGGATCAGAGTGTAATCTCTGTAATCATTGAAATACAACAGTTACTTTAAAAACTATGAAAATTACAAAATTAATGATTATCTTGATATACTTCTACAGCTTGAAATTGACCAAATCTGGCTAAATAATAATAATAATAATAATAATATATGAAAGCAAAAAAAATGCAATAAATCTGCCACTGCATTATTTCAAAGAAGTAACAAAAAGGATGGGTGTATCATTTAAAAAATTGTCCTCATTTTTCCTATTTTGATGAAAACTCGGGTTTGTGTTACTTGTTTCTGTCTTCACCTCTAATTTTGGCTGTTTAAATATATAAAAGTAGGAACAGATTAATGTAATATTTACTTATTAAAGCCAATAATCACTGTAAGGATATGCAAGAATAAAATTTTTTTAGTCGTATTACTTAATTGCCTTTGGGGGAGAAAAAAATTAGGTGGACTTTAACTAAATTAACAAATCCAAAGATGAGGGAGTAGGAAGAGGTGAAAAAATGAACCATTACATGGGAAGCAGCATGGTGGATGTGAGATAAGGCTGATGAATCCAAAGTTGGGTCAACGGCAAACCTCAACAAACGCTGGACGGAAGTAATTCATAACTTAACGACCAGGGTCAAATAGTTCAGTCAGGAAACTGCTGCTACCCATCCATAAGAGTGGCATCTATAGATGAGGAAAAGTAGCCCAATTAAATTTTTGTATGTATGACCCACTTAAGATTTCTCTTACCTAATAGTACTTTGTCACATCTATGACAGGTGCGCAGATTTTAAACATTCCTCGGGTCTGGTATACCCACAATGATAAATATGTCACATCTAACAATAACGCAACATGGGATCCAGACAACAGGTCTGGGTATCATGATCGGCAGGTGCCCCCCTGATAGCCAACCTAGGAGACTCGATTGTTATCCTGGGAATGTTGACTATTCTTTTTTCAGGTACACGAATGATGATCCAGCTAACCACACAAACCAGAGACACCAACACAAAACATGAACTAGAGAAGACAACAAACTTGAATTTCACTATTATTTTAAGAGCTACCCTAAACAAAGAGAGTATAGGAAAAGGATGATAGATATCTGGCAAGAATGTGCTAGGTTTAAGACAACAAGCCAAAGACTCAGTGACCAAGTTAGAACAATAATAAAGAAAGATTGGTTCTCTGACCTTGAAATACCAGAAAAACGCCAGAAAATGAATAAGGAAACAAGACAAGACACGAAAACAATAACTAACACACCAAATAGATAAAAAGCAAGAAGACTCCAACCTAAATGAACAGCAAACTAATTACAATCATTACAGCACACACCCAAACCACACAGAACAAACACAAACACAAGAAGAAAAAATGAGTATAAAAAATTTAAAAAGAATTATGAAGAAGAAAAGACTAGATTACTATCACTAAGAAACCAAGACTGGAGAATAGTTAAGGCAAAAACTGGAAAAATAAACGAATTATTAACACACACCTCCACAAAAAACATTATAGAATTAAACGAATTAATCTATGCAGGAGTGAAATTAGCCTGGGAAAAAATCAGGATCCCCTTGAAAAACACTTACATCCCAAAGATGATGTTGACAGACTCTGTGTCAAGAAAAGAAGTAGGAAGAGGATTTGCCAGCATTAAAGACAGTGTTGACGCATCGATACAATGACTTGAAGACTACATAAAAAAGCATGGAGGGAGACTGATTACAGCCATCAGAAAGAAACAATACTGACAACACGAGGATAAACAGAACAAAATGAGAACACTGAAATGGGAAGAAAAACAACTGTATGGACGTTTTAAGCAACAACACACATGAGAAGATGTGGACATGGCTAAAAAAGAGAAACCTTAAAAGAGAAACTGAATCTCTTCTAATAGCAACACAAAACAATGCTTTAAGGACCAATCATATCAAAAGCAAGAATAGGTAAGATGCAACAAAACAGCACATGTAGGTTATGTGGAGATAGAGACAAAATGATCAATCACATAATAAGCAAGTGCAGTAAATTAGCACAGAAAGAATATAAGACTAGACCCGACTGGGTGAGCAAGGTGATCCTCTGGAAGTTGTGCAAGAAATTAAAGATTGACCATGTGAACAAATAGAATATCCACAATCCAGAATCTGTTCTGGAGAATGAGACACAAATTCCTCTGGGATTTTGTGGTACAAACAGATTACCTAATCAGATAACCAGATCTTGTTATAATCAACAAAAAAAAAAAAAGAGAACTTGTTGAATTGTGGACTTTGCTGTCCCAGCTGACTACAGAGTAAAATTGAAAGAAAGGGAAAAGAAGGATAAGTACCTGGACCTTGCTAGGGAATTGAAAAACTGTGGAACATGAAAGTGATGATTATACCAATCGTATTGGTGCTCTTGGTACAATCACCAAAGGACTGTTACAAGGATTTGGAAATAAGAGGATGAGTGGAGACCATCCAAATGACTGCATTATTGAGATTGGATAAAATACTATGAAGAGTCCTGGAGACTTGAGGAGACTTGCTGTCACTCAAACTCCAGTGAGAAACCATCAGCTAATGCTGGTGTAAAAAATTTGAAAAGGAGTAACAGTAATAACAAATGCAAAAATCATGTTTTTAGAACAATGGGATTTTTCATTACTTAGTGATAAGACTGATATTAGTTGTCTAAATTTCTGAGCCGAAGCTTGTTGATTTTTATCATTAAGGGTTTTTGGACTATTGTCTTCATCTTTATTGTTATTTCCACAACATTTCGGCCGATATGTCCTCCAGCCTTCTTCAGGTGTTTGTCGAACTTGGGAACCTTCATAGAACTTTGAACTATATTATAGGCGAGTAACAATACAGGAATACTTAACACTTGTACCCAGTTATGGCTAATAGAATCAGAACAGGCGACCCCTGTGGTTTCAATAAAGGATGTAATTCGAAGTTCCATTAAGGTTCCCAAGTTCGACACACACCTGAAGAAGGCTGGAGGACATATCGACCGAAACTTTGTGGAAATAACAATAAAGATGAAGACAATAGTCCGAAAATCCTTAATGATAATAAGACTGAGTTGCTAATTCATTGTAAAAGATGTCTACTTAAATGTGTGTGCATGAGAGCATGTGTAAGTGTGTGAGTGTTTGTGTATAAGTATATTTGGTCTTGTTTGGTTGTGTTTCATAGCATATCAACTGTTGTGGCTTATTTAAAGTCAGAGCCTGTTTATACATATATATATATGTATGATTTGTGAATGGATAGTTTGTAAGTAACATTATTTTTAAATGAACCGAAGCTGATTTGTTTGCAAACAGTCAAATGTTTTTAATTATTGTTATCCAATGCTAATAATTCTATTTTATATTAGTCATTTGTTTGCACACAGTTAAATAGTTTCAAGTATTGCTATTTAACACAAATAATTCTGTTTAATATTCATAATAATCCCAAATAAAAGATTTCAAGTATTACTATAAAATACAAACAATTCTATTCAATATTATTCATTTGTTTACATACAGTTAAATGGTTTCAAGTTATAGTAATAATGTAATTTAACATTAATAATTCATTTACACACATTTAGATGGTTTCAAATAAAGTAGATGATTCAATAATTCTATTTGGCTCTGAGATGAAACTCTAACAGGTATCGTCAATTTGAGTCAGAGTGGACCTGGGAGTAATAGCAATGAACGGGTACTCCACTTTCCTCCAGAGCACTGAAACTAGAGCCTTACCATCCGATGCAGTTTAGTGTCATATTCAGGACGCTCATGTGTGTGTGGGGGAGTATTTCCTCTCCAAAGATATGCAGTCAATGTATTCTACAACCCTAGCAGATCGAGCTAGTGTGTGTGTGTGTGTATTTATAAAAATCAACATACAAATGACTAATTAAACTAATAATGTTAGAATAACAATAGAATTTCCATTACTTCATTTTAAAATCAGTTTGTATGTTCAAAAAAATATCAAGTCATATTATGCTTTTATAAAAGCAGATTGTTAAAAATATCCTCAATAAAATCTTTCAATTTTCTAAGGTTATGAAAATCCACAGGTTAACTGCAAACTGTTACAATTAACATCTGATTTTTTTTACCTTTTTCACTGCACAAAATTCTTCTTCCAATTTACGTTTGTTCTCTTCAAGATTTGAAATAGTCAATTTGTCAGTCGTTATTTCATGCTGCAATGCACTGAGTTGATCTTGAAGGTGAATGTTGTCCTGAAAAAAGAAGAAAATTGGAGAAAAATTAATAATGAATTTGTTAAATGTAAAGAAATAGACTATATTTCTGATGAAATAACATTACAAGTATTATTAAATCTAGGAACAGCTGTTTGCAATGTTTATTGTCTTTGATACATCTAGTTATGAGGTTCCAATTCTGGACATCTGGGGAGTGTGGAGTTACTCCTTCCTTGCCATTACTCCGAGGTCTACTCTGACCCAGATTGGTAATACCTGTTAGGGTATAATCTATGGGTCAGTGCTATTTAAAAATTATTCATATTAGATAAGAATACAGGAAACCATATAACTATATTAACAATCGTTACTTGAGGCTAGAATTGTTTACAGAGAATTATTATTATTAGTTACTTGAAACCATATAATTATCTGAAATAGAGTTTATAGCAATGGCTATAGTAATTCATTAATAAATAAAAGCAAGACGTAGAATATAAGTTTAACAGATTGTATACACCATGTATGAAAAGAAATACAATTAATGAATTGACGAGTCGAAAAAAAAAATTGCTTCAAATGTCATTAATAAATGTAAATGATGTTTTTATTTGTCCTGACTTTTCCTAAAATCTGATAAGGGAGTTAGAAAAAAAAAGTGGAATTATGTTCCTTGACTTGTTGATAATATAATTACCCAGAAAACAATATTAGCTGAAAAAAATGACACTTTAGCTTTTATAATACAAACCTGATTGCTTAAATCTTTGTCATTTTTTAACTGTTTGTTTCTGATTTCTGTTTCTTTCAGCTGATGTTGCAAAGTGTCTTTTTGGAGACTGAGGCTGAGAACTTGAGATTGTTCCTCTGCCAATGACTGCTCACATTGTTCCAGTTTCTCTTTGATAAGTTCTTTTTCCTGAAAGAAATTGATCATTATTCTTTTGTATATGGGTGGTTTACATACACTATAAGTTAATTTGTAATTATTTATGTAGCACTGAACAAAATAATAAAACTTCTTTGAAGAATAACAATGAATGTTTTATTTTTATGACAGAAAGTAGACTTGTGCCAGAGTGAGAAAAGGTTCTTTTTGGATGTCAGGTAGCAGTGTCACAGGTAGTACGCTAGTTCTTTAGATCTTTAGTGTGTTGCAGATAGCAGCATTAGTTCTTTTGTGTGTGCAGCTGGTGGCTGCCATTATCTTCTTTAGTGGGTATCTGTGGCAACAGTTATCTTCAGTGAAGATCGTCAATGCTGGGTTCCCATGGCAGGCTACTGGAGAGAGGTCTTTCTTCTTTGCTGGTCTTGTGCTCTTTGTTCTGCTGGCTGACTTCCAAAAAGGGCTAGAAAAAATAGTTCTTGAGAGGAAGAAGGAATCAATGCGCTGTGCCTGCTGATTGGTCAGTGTGTGGCTGAATCGCTTGGCGGGGGCATTGATTCACGAGAGGAAATAGATCTGTGACAGCTACAATTCTCCCTAGAAATATGGAAGTGAATCTAAGGTATTACAATTTTCTTTACAAATTTCAATTTTGGGTCTTTTCATAAAGCCATTTATTAAAGATATGATTGTGCTTGATAAAAATACTGCATCCTGTATGACAAAGGAATTTTTAAAATAATTTTTAAATTTTATGAATCAAGCAATATATTCAACATAAAACATAAAGATTCATTTCTAAAATATAGATCTATTTAATTTAAAGGAAATGGAAAAGCTAAAAGAGAATGAAATTTACGTTATAAATAAAATATAAAAGAGAGTGAAAATAAGGATGTAATTAATTTTTATAATTCTCTTGATTAGTTCTTTAAGATAAAAATATATTCTAAATTGTCAGGACCTTCCTATTCTTCTTTTCATGAAGTTCTTGGCAGCACCAACTTCCATTTGAGCATTTATACTGCAATTCATACTTAGATTATAATTCCAAATAATGTCAGAAGTAATCACATCTTTCTTAAGCATTTCTTAAATTTTTGTAAACAGAAATCTTTGTGTTTCCTTTTTGCTTACATTTCAATCTAATTTAGTTTCTTTTTTGCTGTTTCATTGTTTTATATTTTAATGATAAAATATCAGGAAAGCTTTAAAACTTACATAAAGGGAAAATGTTATAATGGATGTCTATTATCATTAACTTATATCTATTAAAAGGTGAAAGATTTACAAAAAAAGAATTGCAATTAAATTTCACTGCTGTTTTTTGTTATTTTTTTCTGGGCAGTTTTGATAAAAAAATTTTAAATAACTAAATCAGGGATGAGGAATTTGCAGCCTTAAGGTCAAATGTCACCTTCTAAACTATCAAGTGCTGCCATCTGCAGCATTGTTGAATCATTTTAGAACTTGATATTTCAGTGTTTTCTCAACAAAAGAAATCTCAAAAAGTCATTAAAAACATTTTGGTTTTTAAAGTCGTATATATCAAGTAAATTGGAACTAAGTTACTTGCTACAGATTTAAATTTTAGGTTTTGTTATTGTTGTAGAGAAGAGATGATACCTCTTTGTATAGAATGAACTATTCTTTTTGAATAGAAGCATTGACAATGTTGGCCAGAGCTCATTTTCCTAGCAAGGCTACCAAGCAATCTCTGTTAATATGTCCTTGTACGTCTTGTGGAATAAATCCTTTTCATTGTAAGTTACAATTTGAGTTATTATTTCAATAACCCACACCAGAAACATTACAATAGTTATAAACATACTGAAGTTTATTGAATGTAGCCTTATTAATAGATTGTAAATTCTATTTTGCAATAAACAATAATCCAAAAGACGCCATGTTATTACAAGACATAACTAACTGCATAAAATTTAAATTTCTGAATTTGAAAAAAAAAAGAAAAAAAAGCTATTTGCCTTGATAAAATCATTAATTGCAATTAATTAAACATTGCTAATTAGGTTTATAGGTAACATTATGTAACAAAACGTTTACTTTTTCTTGTTCTTGAGTAGAAAGTTTTATTTCTTGATTACTTATACATAAAATAATTGGAAAAAAACAATTTTTTCTTCAAACTTTGCTTTTGTAATCTGAGTCATGAAATTTTTGAATTTACCTATTTCCCAGAGAATTCCCGGAGATTAAGTGCTAAATTTCAGATCAAGAATTTTATAGAACTTACTAAAAAAACTTATTAATTTTGGTACAAATTTAGTGTAAATACAAATAAAATTTGATTCATATGTTTTATTCTGACCTTATGTAAACAAAATTGTAAAAATTGGTTTGTTTTTATATAGAAAATGGGTTAATTTTTAATTTTAATTCTCCCTGAAGATTGTTGGAATTTGTAAATTTGGCAGTTAATGTCTGCTTGAATATGATTGGTTGTTTTCAAATTGTGCCATTCTCCCCCACCCCTACTGTTATTCAAGTGAGACCCACCATAATGTAATTCTTTCAGGTATAGAATAAAATAATTATAGAGTGTAATTGTTTGTTGACAATCAAAACAAAAGCAAAAATGTTTGAATTGATAAATATCTCATTTTGCTCACTTTAATTAGAAAAAAAATACTCAACAAAACCTTGAGAAATTTTTTGTATAAGATCATATAAAAGTAAAACTGGTAAATCTCTTTTCTATTTTGAGGATTTATCTTTTATTGTAACAATTACTATTTGTAATTATTCAGTATAAATTTTTAATTGACAACAAAGATTGCTGTCATTCTATTTTTCTGTGATTCAAGTTTTAACCTCTTATCCAGGATAAATAGATACTTTGGCTTTTAGTATATAAAGGAATAGCTTCTCTGTGAATCTTTGCGAAGCTATAATGTTTGGTAGCTTATTGGAGCATTGGGTTGGCTGTCTTTACAGTTAAGGTAGTTTTCTTTACCGAGATCTGGGAGAGTTTAATTTTTATTACTGAAGCAAGATTTTTCCTCTTGATTAAAAATCTATTGTTTAGCTTCTTTGAATATTTGGATGTGTCAAGTATAGGAAATGATGCAATATCCTCATCAAAGAAAGTTCTTGAAAAAAATGGATCAATTTTGGTGCAACTGTAAACCTAAAAAATGCCCACACATGTGTTCTAGAAAATTCAAGAATTTGGAGAAAAACCCAACCTGAAAAAAATCAAAACACTCCACTACATTTTTTGATCAATTGGGTGTGCTAAAAAAATGGTCGCTTTCTTCTTTAAGAATTTACATGTGCGTAATCCCCCCAAATATTATGAAATTAAAACATCTTCAAAGGCATTTGAGAACAGTTTACTTATCACCAAGGCAAGACGAATACAACTGTCTCACAGTCTCATTGCAGCCCTCACGGCTTGAATACTGGATGACCCATGTCAAGTTATGACTGTCAACTGCAACAATAGCCTATCAACACCATATGCTGGTTAAAAAATCTCTACTGCCCACAATGGCTTAACACAAGAACAATTTCATTTCTTCTTTTTTTCAGATCTATCCAAGAATAAAACTTCCTTATTCTTGTTGCACTTGTGTTATTTTTATTAACATTAGTCCACTACATAGAGTATGTCTATAAAATTTTGTTTATCTATAGTTAGAAATATTATGTTTTTGAAAGTTTTTAGAACTTTTTCCCCCGTTGCAATTTTGCCTTTTCTTGCATGTTTTAACATTCTATCGACATTATAGTTGGGGAATCTTCATAGCAGTTTCCTCAAAGTGAGTTATTATATAACGGTAAAGGTATTTAGATAATTTTAGTTATTAAGATAGTGTCTTTGTTAAGTATTAATTCTCCTGAAGTATTTTGTTGAATTTGTATTTGGTCAGCAATTGATAGAAGTAATTGGTTTAAGTTGTCAGATGTTTATTATTATTGTTTCATTCAACAAATATGGCAGAATCTTTTCATGATGAGTGCTGTGATATTTAACATTTTTACTATTCTGAAAACTACATGTAACTCTCAGTGTGTCCTATGATACATTTGAAAGCCACAAATAGCTCTTAAACTACATTTAAAAATAAAGGATAAAATCTTGTGAAAATGCGTGAATAGACATCTCTAACTTGATTTGATTATTGTAAGGGTAAATTATTTTAGCCTTTTGATTGTATGTGATGTGTTCTGATCTTTTGGCATGACAGAATTAGATTTTGATCTCAGGGCAAAGAAAATCATTTGATATTCATCAGAGTATCATGGAATTTTCAAGTTTTTCACGTACCTGTGTCTACAGTGAATTGATGAGTTTTACTTGAAATGGGTTGTGAAAGTTCAATGGGTTTATTTTTTGTTATTCTCATTATATTTGATAATATTTCAAAAGCAAAATCATGTGAAGCAGTGTTAACCTTTTACATGATCTTTTGTTATATTTTGACCTTCGACCCGGCCCAAAAATGCTATTCCAAGGTGATGCACCGGAAGGAAGTGACACATTCCAATGGCCAGTAATCGAAAGAGATCGCGTGGGCGGATTAAGGCTTATAATATGGGACAAGGTGAAGGTCCCATGGTGCCACTATAGTGATGCACTGGAAGAGAGTGACCTGTGAACTGCATGACAGTTATTTCTGCTTGATGACGATTAAACATTCGATTTCAAAGATCCAGTGGGCGATCGTGTGGGCGTTGAATTATTATTTAACTCAGTTGAGTTTGAGTCCAAGAAGCAGTTGCCAGGAGGGTTCCAGACAGTTAGAGACGAGGTGTGGTAGGGAAAGCCACACCCGACCGAGGGGGCCCTCGGAAACCCTGATGGCGTGGACCCCAGCATCAGGAGAACAAGAAAGACACAACATGACAGTCATAACAGGGGGGTCAAAATATGAAGTTTATGTTCAGTCTCCAACACCCTCTCACATGCAAACCTTGAACAACCCTTTCGAAACCCTTGAAATAAAGTGAGAGGAATATATTTGTAAAGAAGTCTTCCTGCGTTTTCCTTCTTGCATCATTTGTTCCTGCGTCTATCTTTCTGTGTGCGTCTATCTTTATTATTATTGTGTCGTTGTGATGCTGTAGATGACTATATAACACTTTTATTGAAAATGCCTCATCATTAACAAACGTAAACAATAAAAGATATTTATTTGTAAGCAGCCATTAATTTTTGGTTATCTGTTTTGTTGAAAGTGTACTATACAACAAGTCCAGTAACTCCTTTTTGATTACCTTTTTCCTATACCATAAGCCCTTGATAAAATTTTCTCCTCTCCATGTAATGCACCTGTCTTGTTTTCCTCTATCCGAGTCAATAAATTTCTAATCCTTTTTCCACAGGGGAATAACAGCTTTAGTATGTATATCACTATTAGAAGAGCTGTGCTCTGCCAGATGATCAAATATCAATGCTTTTGTTTTCTATGTATTATAATTTTTACCTTTCAATGTATAAGTGAAAAAAAAAAACAATGTTTCCTATTAGAATAGCAAAGTTTTAACTAACATTAAAGTCTTTACTTACATCAGAAAGATTTTTCCATCCCTTGGCTAAATGTGTCAAAGTCTTTACTTACATCAGAAAGATTTTTCCATCCATTGGCTAAATGTGTATTCTCTTTTTGAAACAACTGTGCCTGTTCAGTTTCTTCAGTTAATTGTTTCTCATTTTCTTCCAAATTTGTCTGTAAATCTTGTTTTTCCTGAATATATAAACAATTTAATTCATTATTAATTTTTTTTTTGTTTTTGTCAAATTCAAGAGTGTAATTTTGAGATGATAGAATTTTAATGACTTTTTACTGAAAAATCAGAACTTGAGTAATTGTGTGATTTAAAATTAGAAATGTATTTCATTAAATAAAATATACCTATCACATTTCTACCACTTTATAAAGGGCAAATGATAGGATATGAATATATTACTAAAATTCCCATTATATTTCTCTCCATATATGTATGTGTTCATAAAATAGCACATTGTTGAAAGATTTTTATTTGAACAATATTCTTAAAATACTCCAACTCTAAATAAAGTAATTTCCAGTCCAACATTCTGCTGAATAATAGTAATTTCATGGGTTTTGAATTCATGATGAATGCCATTTTTAATAATCAAAATTCTAGATGGTATCGAGATAACTATGGAATGCTATTAAATTCCTTTTCTCTTTGAATAGAAATCTCAATATCATCATTGATCACTGATACAATTGGAACTCAATGGGTTTATGGTAGTCTAGTATGATTTGGTTCATTTGATTAATGGTATGGCTTGTTTAATGCCATGGCTATCCTTGTAGAAGAATAGCTGTGATATTATTTAAGCCATAGCTGGGGGAATTAGAGGATTCATGCCTTTCTCAAGGGTATTAGTCTGAAAGTGAAAGAAATAGTGTGACTGGAGTTTGAATTTACTTTTTGTAATGTCACAGTCAAGCATGTTAGCCACAAGGCCATGGGGACTCTACCTCTTGAATGGATATCATTCTAAATGTATAAACAGTAATGATTCATTTTTGGGACACAAGAAAACAAAGACAGAAGGAAGTTTGAGAAGTTTTGTAATAAGAACAATGACTCCAAGAACAAATACTGATAGTAACCATGAAAGTTTTTCTTGTTGTAAGTTGGATCAGAATTCTATGCGTAGAAGACAGTGATAAATGAACTAAGGTCATTCAATTCGATCACACGAATCAGAATTAGTTTAATCATGTCATTTTCATATTGCTTTTCTATGATAAAACTATTCACCTGAACTCTAACCTAAATTAAAGCTGGTATTAGTAAACTATGTGACCTAACAGTAAACATTTTTTGTAGGGTCTCATGTTCCTTCCCAAGGTCTGTAGAATCTTTGAGATATAAATGAAGTTTATCAGAGACTCTATATCTCCAAATGACTCTTAAACTTTTAGTTTTATTTCACAGGAACAACAGAATCCTAAAATGAAAGTACAACAAAATATTTCAAGTGGCATCCATCATGGAACTGATAAAAATTATATTATAATCAAAATGTCTACTTCATATCTGTCATAAAAAATTTAAGAGAAGTCACATTATTAGTCAAAAGTAACAAATTTGACTTCTATTATTTTTGTGAGTAGATGATAGTATACATCTAATATGTCTGTATTTGTAGGTCCTAATTATTGAGATTCATGTATGTAAAACTGAAATACTTGAATGTGAATATATGTCTAAAACATATTTTGTAATAATGATGTTTATTTGCATAAAAACTTGCTAATTTAATCACTTGAACTATCCAAATAAAATTTCACTGGTTTATAGATGTTTCAAAGCTGTTACAAATATATTTATAGTTTTAAATTTTTGAAAGTATTATATTTTAAAGCCTTTGTATAATTTGTCAATATTTTTTGAATTCTAGAGCCTTAAAAACATCAACAGACACAAATGACATCTTTGAAATTCATAAGACAATGAAAATCATTGCATTTTATTGTAAAACTTACAACATAATATTAGGTGAATGCTGCAATGTGTTATGTATATTTCAAAAGTCGAGAGTAGATTAAGTTTATATGGAACCCATTTTAACATGGAGCTTAAATGAGAGCAATTGGCTTAAAGTCACCTCTGTCCACAATTAATGAAAATTTTAAATGTGTGGGATTAACACCCTTGTCTTGCAAAGAATTTCTGTTAATGACAATTAGACGGCATTGCCAAAGCAGTTTATAAGATAGAAGCATGAAACTTTTATTCTCTTTACCTACAAAATGCCTTAGAAAAAAAGATTTATCTTGTCCTCCAAGACTTGAACTTTTCATCCCCAGTGAATCTTGAATTGAACATGATACTACAGGATAGAATACAGTGTCCTAAGCTTAATTGCATATATATAGGCATATTTAATTGCATGCTACCAACAACAAAGGAACACTCCTCAATTATGTAAGTCTCTTACAAATTTTTATTTTTCTAAGAAACTTACTCACATACATGTACATACAATAAGGACATTTCTAAAAACACACGTTTACTCCTTACGAATTCTTTTCATTTTGCTAATGTGTGATATGTATGGAGGAACATGTTTTGTCAAAAAGATATTTACAAATGGGTTAGAAATGAGTTTGGCACCAAAAAATTGAGTTTAAAACATAGCCCATGGAATGGAAATTTACTAACCCTCTTCAGTAAAGAAAAATTTCTAAGTGCAGCAGTCAGTAAAGAAGGTCATGCTGACAGTCTTTTTGGATATGAAAGGAACCATTACTCTTGATCTCCTTGAAAAAGGTGCTACTGTAAACAATGCCTTCTATTGCAAATTCCTTAGGCAAAATTCCCCTTATTTATTGAATGAGCCTTGTAGTTTTATCAATATTTTTTATGATTTTGAAATTATAATTTCATGATCTCATCTTTTAGTTTGACCTTAAGTATGGACATCAGAATGAGAAGAATTTATCTTTATTGAATAAATAAATGGTTCAGTTTGTAAATTCCCAGAAGATTACCAGCTAGAAGACACATCTGAAAAAAGTTGGAGGAAGGAAAACTGACCAAAACATTGTGATTGTAACATTCGAGATGAGATCACTTGCTTAAATACATCAATGTGTAATAATGATAATTTTTCGTCTAGATATTATTTTCAAAACTATGTAAAGAAAAATTGATAACAAGCTAATCCAAGTAGAAGGAAAGATTTATTGAGAAGCAAAGTTGACACTATAGTGTTTCGGTTCTAATGAACCATCATCAGGACTATAAGGAATGATATTAGTGATGTTAACATCATCCCTCATCGTCCTGATGATGGTTCATTTGAACTGAAACACTATGATGTCGACTTTGCTTCCCAATAAATCTCTCCTACTTGGATTACCTTTTTATCAATTTTTCTTTACATATTGTTGGATTAAAATCCATTATTTACTTTCAAAACTGGAACAAAATTATTTATCTCAGAAAATTCTTTGACTTGATTTGCTTATTGTTAATACAAATTAGAGGGTGTTCCTGTGGTGTAGCGGGTAACGTGCTGGGCTATGATATTGTAGTAAGTGAGTTCAAACTCCATTCCCACTATTACACTCACTTTTACATTAATAACATTGAGAAAGGTATGAACCCCCTTATCTCCACCAGCAATGGGTTAATAGTACCACTACCATTCTTCTACAAGGATAGCTTTGGCATTAAATAACCTATGAAGGTTGATATGCCATTAAACAAAAAAATAAACCAAAGCATCAATACTGTTTGTGTAAAAATATTAATTTGTGTAGAACAATTATTTACTCGTGAAACAAAATTTACTTTATATAAATAAGAAATAAATTGCTCAATAAAATTAATAGAAATTTAAAAATAATAATTTTAAGATAAAATATTAAGGTAGTTACATTGCCCAGTTGGTTGGGGCTGTAGAATACATCGACTGCACTTCTGCAGAGGGGTAAGACCCTCCCCCTAATGAGTAAGTTCCAGTAATGCTTTGGGGAATGCAGACTACCTCTTCATTGCTGTTGCTCTCAGGTCCACTCTGGTCTGGAATGGTAGCACCTGATAGGACCCTATCTATGGATCAAATAGAACTAAACTGCCTACTTATGCTAAACTGAATTACTTGAAATAGAACTGTTTTGACATTTAACTTTGAGTTGACAAAAGTTATACTAAACTGAATTGTTTGAATTAGAACTGTTTGACTAAACTGAATAGCTTGATATAGAACTGTTTATGATAATTAAACTATGTACTCATGCTAAACTGAATTGTTTGAAACAGAACTGACTATTTGTATAAAAATGGATTTGGTGTTAAATAACCCACAAAGGTTAATATGCCATAAAGCTCAAACAATCAACCAACTAAGGTAGTTAAATAAAATTATAACTTAAATTCTAATGATATATATATTTTTACATTATATCTCAATAATTGTATTGAAATGAAACATTATATAATTAAATATCATTATTTATGAAACATATAATTTAAGCAATTGAAAATATTAGTTACTGTTAAATTGAAGCCAAAGATGTTTATGATAATTGATGGATTTTCTTGATTGGAGGAAATTGATAAATGCAAAAATACTTGCCTCTTGTAATTTTGAGATTTCTTCACTAAAACTTTTGTTCTTTTCATCTAATAATGAACAACGTTGTTTAAGTAAACGAAGAGATTCTTTGTAAATATCAATTTCAGTTTTACCAGCACCATTTTCCTGCAATATATAACAAGTGGTATAAATAGAATCAAAATGTTATCCAAACCAAATTTATTCAATTAAAAGAATCTAATCAAAAGACACACACTCTTTAAAATTTAATTCCAACTTGTTTTAAATATTCACTTATTTTCATATTTTGTTTTTATTGCTTTACAGACGCCATC
Source organism: Sepioteuthis lessoniana (assembly GCA_963585895.1). NCBI lineage: Eukaryota > Metazoa > Mollusca > Cephalopoda > Myopsida > Loliginidae > Sepioteuthis > Sepioteuthis lessoniana. The sequence continues at coordinate 100,713,575 of OY757922.1, read as the reverse complement.
TTTAACTGCAAATAGTTGTTTAGAAAATGAATTTGAAGATAACAAGTTCCCATTTTACTTGTTCATATTAAAACTTGGGAATAAGGTATGTAATTTATCTATAAATATTTTGTCCCATCTCCAGTCATCTTACCCAAGCATGTAAATAGAGAAAATGATTCAAGCAGCTTCTAATGAATATTTATTCTATTCTTGGTAGATGTATAAAGTTTATGAATGTATTGCATATTGAAATTTTTCCACATTGATGTTTTGTATCTGAGAATGGTAATTGTTGTGAGAAATGTTTGGCATAGATGAATTTTTCTCTTGATTTTGTTCTTAGGACAACAATCCAATTAAATATTCAAGAGTCATATAAGAGTGAAATTTCTTCACAAAAATCTCATTTTCCTTTTTCTATTTCTCATTTTCCTTTGGGTCAACTTATATCTGATTATTGATTCCATTATCTAAATTCTGTTTTGTTTCCTCTTCTTTTCTAATTTACATGAGCAGAAAAGAGAAATAATGCTAATGATGATAACATGAATAGAGTTGATGCCCTCAGCATGAGTATAATCATGGATTTGATTACGTTCATACTTTCTTTTTATCTTTCCTTATTTTTTTTCTCTCAAGCGATTGCTATAAATATATATATATATGTGTGTGTGTGTGTATTATCATCAAGTCACGCAGCTGGCACGGATTTCTTGCTAATCTTGCTAATCGTCCCTATTATCAACCGCTCCCGGCAGGTCTTCTAGTCTACATCCTGTGTCCATACAGATTAGTCATCGGTATGTTCTTCTTGGTTGTCCAACACTAGGACGTCCATGTGAAAGGGTCCATTGGAGATTTTTTTATTTTATCAGATAGGAAGTCTAACCTATCCAATATATATATATATATATATACATATATATATATATATATATCATCATCATCATCATGTCGTGCTGCTTGCATAGATTTCCTTAACTCTCTCTCTCTCTCTCTATCTCTCGCGCACCATCCGTCTCTGTCATCCATCGCTTCCGGTAGCAGCAATGACAAAGATTTTTCTTGAGACTTTTATTTTGCTGTCAGTTTCTTTTTAAAGCAAAATAAATAAAATTGATACAAATCCTGGTTAATTATCCCCAACAATCTATACACAACTGAAAGATTAACAAATGAATCTTCTTATTATTGTTTATATCAAATTCAATTACCGTATTTGATGGCATATAAGACACACGGGTGTACAAGATGCACTCCAATTTCAGCAGGGCAAATCAAGAAAAACAAAGTACGAATATTAAATATGATGAAATTAATATAATGAATGTCATCAATGGTAACTCTTTTTCATTTACTTAATAGCTTTGTAAATAAAGACAATAAGGTATAGGAAAGTTACTCTTAAGTCCTAAGCTAATAGGAGTTGCCAGGTAGTTAATTTCAGCTATCATGAATTTGAAACTTACATATGGCATATAAGATGCAGGGAAATTTTAAAAGATATTCTTAGTAAAAAAAAAAGAAAAAGTGCACCTTATATGCTGTCAAATAGAGTATTTGTCATAAATATAATGTAACTTCTTTGCTTTTTAAGACAAAATCTATTAACCATATGGAAACAAGGAATGTCATAACAACACAAAGAAATGCTGGTTTTTATAATCTGAATTTAGCTTAACATTGATATTTAGATTATTTAAAAATATAACCAAATCCACAAACTTTATCATAGTCAATTGGTTATAATCTGAGAAGTTGATTTGCTAGTATTACTCACTCTGAGAAGTTTGTAATTTTCTTCTTCTAATATTTTGATTGTTTTTGACGAGTGTTCCAAGAGTTTTACTCTCTTTTCACTTTCACTATCACAAAGTTCATGTTTTGACTGCAATGTTTTCAATTGGCTGTGGAGATTCTCAATCCTACAAGAAGCAAACAACAATTACAAAGAATTCAACATAAATGTTTATAACTTTAGATTCTTACATTTTTCATAAAATTATGAAGATGAGAATAAACAAAATTGTGCTACTATTGCAATCAATATTTTTCCAATTTATCCAAGTTTTTTTGTTTGTTCATCAAATATTGACATTTTATACAAATTGTTTTTTCATTTTTAATAAGATACAATGAGAAATACTAGATTATAGCTTTTCTTGTAGTATAGTCACTTTGTTTTCTGATATCATACAATATTTCAAATGATTCATTCTCATCTTTATGACTAGATTCTGACATTGGTTTTCTTTTGAAATTAAAGTAGTTTTAAAACATTTACGTATAAAAAGCCAAAACATATTTGATCAAAGCAAGATCATATTTGAATTTTTGTTCAAATCACCCCATCAGTAAACGATAAAGAATAGTTTATTGTCTTCAGAAAAAGTTATCTGACACTCTACAACTAACACACACAAAGCAACAATGAAACTTTTTTACATAATGGGTTTAGAAATTGAAAAAGGTTTTCTAGGTAGTATATGATTTTATCTGTGTTCTAAATATTATAAACTAGCTGAAGTACCCCTCTATATTGGTAAGGTGCCCAGACCTGTTATATGTGTAGATAAACAAGCCTATGTAGAGTTAACTCCCTTGGAGTTTTAGTAATAAAAACTCAGTAGAAATAAAGTCATCATTGACACAACACGTGCCTTGTGGTCATTTCTATGTAGGTGACAGGAAACTATCTTTCTCTCACAAGTCCAAGTCCTAAGACGACTCTGGTAAGCTTTATCTCAATTTTTTCTTTTAATACAAAATGGCATCAGAATCTTAAACCCTTTTTCTAACGTAAAACTGTTACTCACTCACTCTCACGTTTTTGGCATCAGACAACATGGCTTCTCAATTTAATCATCCCGAACCCTTAGACTCTTTCAACCAAAATATTTCTGAAAACTGGAAATTTTTCAAACAAGAAATGAGGCTTTATCTAATAACCACAGAAAAATTAAAGAAACCGAGCGAAGTTAAAACCAGCATTCTACTCAATTGCCTAGGAAAACAAGGCCACCAGATTTATAAGAATTTGAATTTTCGTCAGTGAAGGATGAAATGAATTACAACTTAGTAATGACAAAATTCTTGACAAGACAAGGCAGAAAAATTCGACGAATTCGTAAACAAATTAAAAACGCTGAGTCACAAGTGTGAATTAAAAGAATTGAGAGACTGCCTCATCAAGGACATGGTTATTATTGGAACAAAAGACCTCCTTCAGGAAAAACTCCTATGAGAAATTGATTTAACGCTGGAATTTGCAATAAGGGCTGGTCAAACTGTCGGAGCCACAAGACGACAAGTAGGACTCCTACAAAGAGAGCCCAAGGAATTAGATTTCACAAAAAGTGAAAAAAAACAGTAATCAGTCGGCAAAAAAAGGCCTGAAGAAACTCACTCTCACAAAGGGCAGAACTTTCTCTAACAGAGAAAAAATAACAGAATCCAAATTCTGCTCATACTCACACTTTCGAAGCAACTGCCCTGCATACAACCAAATCTGCAACACCTGCAAAAAAATGCAACCGCTTTGCTAAAATGTGCCCCTCAAACAAACAGGTTAAGGAAATTATGCAGAACGACTTTGACTCACCATCATCTGAGGAAGATGAAATTTATGTAGGCTTCATCACAGCCAAACACAGTCAACAATACACAAACGAAAAACATACGAGGTGAATTCAACGTCAGAAGATTGGTTTGTCACATTAGAAGTAAATGGCACAAAGACAAGATTCAAAACTGACTCAGGTAGTCAAGTAAACATCATTCTAAAGAAAGACTAACAGCTGCTGAAAAATAAACCTGGATTAAAGCCTATCCGCACAAGATTAACAGCCTACAACGGCACCTCTATTCCAGTACTAGGAAAATGTGCAGAACAAATTCCACCCAAAAAACAAGACATATGATGTCCCAATAATTGTAGCAGACATTGACACCTCTCCGATCCTCGGACTAAAAACCAGTGCTGACATGTACCAAATAAAAAGAGTTTTAAGCATCTCAAAGGGAGAACCTGTTTTCCACTCGAAATTTAAAGACTGTTTTGGTGAACTAGGGACATTACTAGGGTATCACCACATTGCAATGGACCCAAATATAACCCATCATAAACCCACCACGCAAACTACCATTTGCCCTCAGAGACTAAAACATGAGCTGCAACGAATGACTCAGCTTAACATAATTATTCCTGTCAATGAATCCACAGACTGGGTTTCTTCACTAGTAGTGGTAGAAAAATCCAATGGCAACCTGCGAGTTTGTTTAGACCCTCGAAATCTAAACAAGGCAATTAAAAGGGAGTGTAGCAAACGTTTTTTTCTCTAAACTAGAATTACTTCTATAATAAACAGGGTTAGATGTATAGTCGCCGCTAACAGTTGTCCGATATACAATAAAATAAGTATTTACGAAAGTAGAAAAGAACGTAAAATAGAATAATACAAATTATTAGGCTTTTGTCAGACATGAAAAACAACAAATTTAAACACACACACAAAAAAAGAGCAAACGACAATAACAAGAATTGGTAGGTTTATATACATATACGAGTTTTATGTGAAGAAAGAGGTTATAAATAGTACGTTTACAATAAAAATATTTTACAGACAGAGATAAATGGTTTTCCTTTTGGTCTCTTCTTGTAAGAAATTTGATATCTAAAAGAATATTTTAAAGGGTTTGTATCTAATAAATATGGTTACCTACAAAATCCTATAATGGGTAAATAATCTTGTGGATTTATTGTTTTAATTGTTCAAGGTTATTTTCATTAAAGGTCCTTCGTTCTTTGTCTTATATTTCCTTCCCAAATTTACTTGTCCGGAGTCCTAAGTTCAACTGAATTTTCTTTTAGGAAAGGGGAATCTCTCAACTCGAAACAGGAAGTAACAAGGGGTCATAAATCAAATCCTTCTTCAGACAACTGGTCTAGCACTAAGGGTGTTCTCTAGACTTACTGGTGCCAATTTTGTTACATTTACTATCATATATTTAATGCTGTTAAAAATTATTGGCCTTTTTTGAGAAGAAGTGAAAGCAACTCTCTTTGTTCAAACCTTATTATTATTATTATTATTATTATTATTCAACACATATCCATATCTATTTAAAAAGGTTTTGAATTTGGGGTCTCATAGGAGCACTACTGCTTACCAACAGTAACTGACATATTTCAGGAAATGGCAAGAACACAGTACTTCACCAAGCTGGATGCCTCAAATGCCTTCTGGAAAATGAGAGTGGATAAAGAAAACTCCAAACTCCTCACCTTCAATTCTCCCTGTGGCTGTTTAAGATTTTAACGCATTTCATATGGGATTCACAGTGCCAGTGAAGTGTGTCAAGCCCGCATCGCTGCGATCATAGAATCCATAGAGGGATGTCGGAATGCACAAGATGACATCATCATCTGGGCAGATACAACTGAACTGCTTGAAAAAAGAACAAATGAAAGTTCTGCAAGCTGTCAGACGATCAGGATTAAAACTGAATCGAGCCAAGTGTCAATTCAACCAGCATCAATTGACATTCCTCAGACACACGATATCCAACAAAGGAATAGTACCGAATGCCAGAAAAATAAAAGCTTTTGCAAATGTACCTGAACCAACCAACCAACCAACCAAAAGGAACTACAATGCTTCTTAGGCATGATTTCATATCTGGGAAAATTTGTTTCAAATCTCTCAATCAAAATATCACCCCTACGTCTTCTGAAGGACATTATTTGGTCCTTTGACAAGCCTCAAAGGGAGACACTTCAAGACCTTAAGAAAATGATCACTAAAGTATTTTGACCCCAAACTCCTAATCAAGGTATCATCTGATGCATCTTCCCAAGGATTAGGAGCCCTGCTAGAACAGCTGTATGAAAATGCGTGGCATCCGGTAGCTTATGCCAGTAGATCCCTGACATCAGCAGAAAAAGATTATTGTCCCTTGGAATTAGAAATACCGTCAATTCTGTTTGTCTGTCAGTATTTCCATGAATACATTTATGGACAATGTTCCATTGTACACAATGATCACAAACCACTCAAGTCCATAATGAACAAATAAATATCCAAAGATCCACCTAGAATACAGCATTTCCTTTTAAGTTTCCAAAAGTATGATTTCGACCTGGAATACACAAAAGTCAATTAATGAAGTTTACGGACACACTAAACCGGGCTGAATTACAAAACAACAATCCTGAAATCTTGGAGAAAGATATGAACTACTTTGTTCACTTTGTGATGTCCTCTCTCCCAATCAGTGAAAGGAGTCGCCAGAAACTATTAACTGAAAGAGCAAAAGATAACACGCTACAAAAACAAAGACATTAAATCTGCAGGATGGCTGGAACATCAACTCAAACTCGACCCCTGTCTCAGATGATACTATCACTATAAGTCAGTGGTCACATATCAAGATAGGCTTCTTCTCAAAAGCCAACAAATCATAGTGCTTTCAACGCCCCGATTGGAAATGTGCAAAATCCTATACCAAGGCCACCTGGGAATTGAAAAAACAAAATCATAGGCCAGACAATCACACTTCTGGGCAAATAACTTAAAAGATACGATATCAAATTGTAAGGCATGCCAACTATACAAAACCTGTCAAGGTGCTGAACTGCTCAAGAACCATGAGATCACTGATAAATCTTAGACAAAAGTCGGTACGGACCAGTTCAAAATACAGGTGAGAACTTACATCAACGTTGTAGATTATTTCTCCAAGTATTTTGAAATCAGCAAACTCCTCAACAACACCTCACTAATAGTGATAAAGAAGATGAAAGCAATGTTCGTAAGACATGGAATTTCCAAACTAGTCTTTTCACACAATGGTCTAGAATTCACCTCACTAGAATTCAGAAATTTCTCAGCAAATTGGGATTTTGAACATGACATTAGTAGTCCAGAATTAGCACAGTCAAATGGCATGGCAGAGAAAACAATACAATCGGTCAAATGAACCCTATTGAAATGCTTGAAATCAGGGGATGACAAAGACCTAGCATTGCTTGCTTTATGCACGGCACCGGGCAAGGAGAACACTCAGTCACCAGCAACAAAACTGATGAAACGTGAGTTACAGACATGGCTACCAAGAATAAAGGAAGCCACATACCAGGACAAGGCCTCTAAGTAGACACCTACAAAACACAAAAACTCTCACCCTTGAACATTGGTAACCATGTCCGTCTGCATGATGGCAAAACCTAGTCAAGAAAGGGAAAAGTAATGAAGGGATGTGAACAACCTAGGTCATATCTCATCCTAAGAAAGAATGGTTGAAAACTCCATCGCAATGGACATCTGCTAGCCATCCCGCAATCACAGGAGCTCAGGATTTTCCAAATCCTCGAAACGTACAAACACATCGCCTCCAGAAATCTCAGAACACCAACCAACCAACCACAACTGAACAAATGATCTGAACTAGAATTGGAAGAAAAGTGCACCCACCTCGTAGAATGTTGGAATGCACTTCATAAGTCTGAACCCAAACTTGCCCAGTCGGCTGGGGCAAGAAAATACATCGACTTCCTCTTTGCAGAGGAGTAAGACTCCCCCAATGAGTGTCCTAAATATGACACTAAAGATTCTGATGGTGAAGTTCCAATAATACTGGAACTTTAGGGAATGTGGAGTACCTCTTCATTGCCGTCGCTCCCAGGTCCACTCTGGCCCGGAATGGTAACACCTGATAGGACGCTATCTATGGATCAAATAGAACTAAACTGCCTACTTATGCTAAACTGAATTACTTAAAATAGAACAGTTTTGACATGTAAACTGTGTACTCACGCTAAACTGAATTGTTTGAAATAGAACTCTTTTTGTATGCTAAGTTAAACTGTTTGAAATAGAACTATTTTGACATTTTAATTGTGTGCAAACAAAATCTATACTTATACTAAACTGAATTCTTTGAATTAGAACTGTTTGACTAATTTGAATTGTTGGAAATAGAACTGATTTTTGTATAAAAATGGATTTGGCATTAAATAACCTACAAAGAATGATATGCCATGAAACCCAAACAATCGACCAATCTGAACCAAAACATAGCCAAGGAACAAAGGATTAGGGAGGGGGGATGTTGTATGTGTATATAAACAATAAACTAATGTAGAGTTAACTCCCTTGGAGTTTTTGTAATAAACACTCAGGAGAAATAAAGTCATGTCTGACACAACATGTGTTTTGTGTTTATTTTTATGTAGGTGCCGGGAAACTATCTTTCTCTCACAAGTCCAAGTCCTAAGACGACTCTGGTAAGTTTTATCTCACTTTTTTCTTTAAATACAACAAGACCTAAATCAAAAATACTTTCTTATGATTGCTTCTGATGAACTGGTTTGTATTGTTTTCATCTGAATCAAATCATGTAAAACTGAGAGATAAAGAAAGTCTTTGAAGTTTTGTGAAAAATCATTGTTTCTTGATACCCTGATGGTGTCAAGCAATATATTTTTGATAAATTTGTTAGCATGTGTAAATTTAGAAAATTCTTTTAAAAATCTCTATGAAATGTTTCATAAAAAAATTATCATCTAAAAAAATAATATAAAAATATAACTGTTTAAATCTCTTTTCTTTTGTGTAGAAATCATCTTTTAGCGCAACAATTATTGTTCATAACCATTCATCATAAATTTAGCAATAATGCTTTATAACTGTTTTATATCGGCAACTTAAAATAAACCTAATTAATTATGTTTGATTAAATTAAATTGATTATAGCATAAGTACTTTGTTAATTTTCTTTATTGACGTTTGGAAATTTAGATTTTGCATTCTTAGTTCTATTTTGCTGCAACATGACTCCCAGCAGATTATTCTTTATTGTTAAAACCCTTTCTCAATGTTAAAAACCCTTTTTTAATGTTAGAGACCCTTTTTCAATGTTAGAGACCCTTTTTCAATGTTAGAGACCCTTTCTCAATATAAATTCTCTTTTTCTATGAAGAAAAAATTATTTATGTTAAAACTTTTGTCCAAGTCCAAATTTAGTCATGACATTAAACTATTTAGCAGTCTATGGGTGGCAAATTCTCCCAAATTACTAACATAGAAAAAACTTGCTTTCATAATTCTCCCTGAATTCTACTTTATTTTGTCTTTATAAAACTAATCCACTGTCAAAAAAGTTATTTTCTTGGTTTCATTCATAATTTTATTGTAAGAACACACTTTTTTATGGTAATTTCACTGCAAATAATATTTGATTCTATTATCAGAATTTAAGAAAATAAATTTTTGGCATTCATAATGATTCTTTTAAAATATTTTCATTGGTAATATCAGAATAACAATATATTTTATAAAAAAAACTGTTTTGTCTTTTATAAAGCATCTTGTTGCTGTTACTGATTTAATTGTAGAAAAATCATTTTGTAAAAACTTAAAGGTTTTTGTCATTAATCTCCTCTCTACAATAACCTCACCTTGTTTGCATTTCTTGTCTTAAGTGTTTATTTTCTCTTTGCAGCTTGCTTTTTTCATGCTTTGTCTTCTCCAGTTCAGAGAGCCTCTTTTTATAATCCTAAAAAAGATGAACTGCTTCAGAATATGAGGATATAGAAAAAAGATACTTTGGAATTTTGCTGACAATTTCGTTCTTGTCATTTTTTTTCTATTCATATACACATAGAATAGCCACATAAAATAAGTAAGATAGTAGCAAGGGTGTTTTCCTTTGCTTTCTCATCCACCTAAAACTCTCATCAGTTCATGATGTCATACACAAGGAGTTATCATGGGATATTAAACAGAGTTACAGTGTGGTCCCAAATATAAAAATCCAGGAAGGAGTACTCATGGCATAATGAGTAAAGTGCTGGGACTGCAGCCACAAAGTAAGCAAGTTCAAACTCCAGTCTTGCTGTTGCATTCACTTTTAGACTAATGCCCCTTGGGAAAGGTATGAATCCCCTTATCACCTCAGCTATCGATTAAATAGTATCACTGCTTTTCTGTAAGGATGGCTTAGGTATTGAATAACCTATGAAGGTGAATATGCCATTAAAAAAAAGAAAGAAAGAAATATCAAAGTCTTTAGTGCCAAATTAAAGACTCTCTTTCTCCCTCAACCAGTCCTAAAGATAGGGCATTGCTTCCTTGGGCAGAATTTTCTGTTTCTTCTTTCTTTCTATTTGTCTTTTTTCTCTAAACATAATGCATGTTGGAACAAACCTTTTTGTTTAATTGGTTCTCTCTAAACAAAAAGAAAAGAAAAAGACTTTTATATATCTCAGTTCCCACAACTTAAACATTGTTACTGTTTTTATAAAATAAACAACAGTAGTCTCTCTCTCTCTCTCTCACACACACACACACACACACACACACACACACACACACACACACACACACACACACACATGCATTCACCTTCATGGATCTTTTTCTTTGTTATTTTTTTGAGTTTACACTTTTAAAATGCTTTTTGTATAACAAAATTGGTACCATGTGTCTTTATTAAAGGAATTCATTTTAAATGTATTTCTTAAATGAGATATGTTTAAAAGATTACACAATTGTATTGAGCCTCAATTCAGTTGAGGTACAATACAATTGTGTATTTAAAAGTTAAAGCATTATAAATATAATTGTATAATTTTTTCCTGTTTTAATATCAAATATAAAATTTTGGTATCAAAATATTTTCATTAATTACCAAGTAAATCTCAACTGTATTAACCTGTTTGCATGATCAACATTTTAACCACTTAATTACAGCAAGATTAGAAAAAAGAGGTTTTAATTTTGTTAAGATATTTGTAAACTTTCAGTGATTTTGAATTTTACTTGAAAGTTTGTTCATTTTTTTTTGTTTTTGTTGTGAGTGGCATTGGTTATCATTAATATCAATTCTAAATTAGTTACATTTATATTTCATCAAATTTATATTCCTGTAATTTAAGCTGGAAAATAAAAACTTATAAAAGTAAAAAGGAAATATTTTTATTTGTACAAATGGAATAACTTTCTAGTTGTATAATAAAACTTATATTACATCTGTCCCATAATAGTTGTTACATTTTCCAAATATTTCATACAGTAAAAGCTAACATCTTTTATGGGACAGAAGAAATAATTTGATTTCTGCAAAGATACAAAATACAACAGAAAAAAGAAGGTGAAATTAATTGAATCATTCAATTTTGATAAGTGAATTATAGCGATAATAATATTGACTGAATTACTTATCCATTTTCATTTTTCATTTTATGTATCATATGATATTAAATGATATTAAATTCAATATCATATATATTCATATCCATTTTCACTAAAATGTATTTATAATAAGTATACAAAAATTGAAAAAACAGTCAACTAATATTATAAATATTTCTTACTTTATTTGGTATTTATTACATAGTTTTATGATTTTAAGTTTTCCTTTATTAGCTTAAAAGGTGAACTGTATAATTTGGTTCCAAGGTCTTTTATGACTGAGAAGCACACACAACAAATTCAGGTCTTGATATCTAGCATGAATCTTTTGAGAAGTCAATTTCTTGCTTGGTTTGCAAAAATCTAAAAAAATGATCAATGAAAAAGCAGCAGGTATCTGAATATTTCAATTTCTTCACAATTTTCTAATTTTTAATCATAGAACTTAATTTTTCATTTTTTATTTCTATTTTTATCTTTCTCATGCAGAATTTTCAGGATGAAATAGAAATGTTACAAAAATATTTCAGTTATTCCTGATCTTCAAAAAAACAAATGCCAAATGTTTTAAGACATTTAAGCATCATCATAGAAATTTGTCATGTGGAAGATTTTTTTTGCTGATCGCTTACATTTCTCATATAAAATGTTCTTATCTGTAACTGTTCATATCAATTATCCATTAATGGAATCATTGAATCCTGATGATTTGACACACTTAGCAAGAGGTATCTGGCCTGAAATATTGGATGTGACATTTACTTGCAGCTCTAAATTGGAAACAACAGCAGTTGGTATCTGTTTACGACCTTAATCAATAATGCAGTACTGCTGCCTTGACAAATATGAATAACATTTCATGCAAATTATTTAGTCAATCAAATAGAAAATCTATTAAGTGAATCACAAAAATGATTGTGTAGGTTCTTGAAAAAATTCCTGTAAAATTTCCACTAATTTTTATGACTTCATATCTTTCAAAATTCATTTTTCACGTACCTAATGCTGTGTACATATCTCTAATCTATCCATTCTTCAGGTTTTTGTGAGGTACATAATCTGTTAGAAAAAGGGGGGAAATCTTTTTTTTACTGAAAAATAGTGACACAAATATAATTAATTTCAGTAGCACTAGATATAAAGATGAAACCATATTAATACCAAATTACATTAACGGTTTTAAACAAAGGAGGAATTCTCTGACACTTTCTTTGACAAAGAAAACCACATGATGACAAAATCTATTCTAGCTTGACTTATGAACATAGCCATTAAACTAATCATGTTTTAACTTTTCTATCCTCCCATAGTGCTTTTCTGCCAGTTATATAGAAGAGACAGTATATGCCTTTCTCTCACTAGAAATGGTCTGTCATACCAAATTTTTACACATTTTCTCCTTCAATTTTCTTATACTCACTGAGTCAGGCTTTAAGGGGACTGTTGGGTTTCCTCATTATATCATTTTACACATTTAGATATGATGTTATAGATGTCATTTTTAGTCAAACCTTTCCTCTCATAAGGGATGACTTTTACAAAGGAGTTTCCAAAGAGTTATTTTACTAATGAACACTAACGTGATGTTGTAATATCAACAAGTCCTTTGAAATTATTCTGTAGAACCTCTGACATATGGAATATTTGCGATTGTTATTCTTAGTGGGAACTGTTTCTCATTTTTCAAACAATCAAGGGTCAGTGATTCTTACATTGAAAGATGCAACTCATGTTCTTTAATTTTTCTTTCAGCTTTTAAGGGTTTTTACAAATGGTTAGTGCTCAGTGTTGAAGGCTGTAAACTAATTCTTTAATTTGATAGCTTAATGCTTAAAGCTCATCAATAAAAATTTTGGAGACTTCATTTTAAATGCCAGTAACATATACCAATATAGACAAATAATTGCAACTGGTAGTGACTTTTCATTGTATCTAAATATTGTATATTTAATAATACATCTTGAACAGTGAAATCCTTTTTCTTTTTTTTTTTAATTTTATTTTTTCATAAAAAATTCATTAACATTTCTCTTTGAGTAAATAAATCTTAAATAGTTTCTGTATATTAAATGATGTCTATCTGACATAAAAATTAAATAAAATAATATTGAAGACATGTTTTATACTGTTGATTGATGGGTATTTTCCACCTTTTTAGCGATCAGTCAGGCCAAATATCCAACTTCATTTCATAAAATAAATGTTTATTTTCTCAATATTATATTCCCTGTCTACATGTATTTTGGTTGAGTATGTTTAGATTCATGGCAATATGTCACAAACCACCATCTCGACCACCACCACCACCACCACCACCACCACCACCAACAACAACAACAACAACAACAACAACCCCGTTCCGATAATATAAAGAAAACTAAATTTGCTCAAACAAACAGACTAATCTGCTTAAATCTTCTCTTTGACTTCTCACCAATCTTTTCAGAATTATCAGTTTTCTCTCCTTTTTTTTTCTCTGTTAACGTCACTTCATTTCATTTACTTTCTCCGTTATTGTAAGGACTCTGATTTCACATCAGGAAATTTTCCTATTCTGACTGTTTTTATTTGGTTTCATTATTTTTCCATTTATATCTGGAAAGTTCTATTGTTTTAGACATATAACAAGTAGATGTCCCCTTGCACTTGTTGCCATCTTGCTAATAGTTTAGCACAGACAGGAAAAATACACATACGCTCACTAAATAAAGACTCAGACATGCTTTTATAGATATATTTTCATTCACCAACAAATATTTATAAAATGACTGAAAATCAGGATCAGAGATTTAAAAAGATATTGTGTTAAGTACAATTCTGTAGACGAGAGATTCACATAATTTAACAGTCGATTAAGTTATAGTTTAAATTATTATTTCCTATGTTGTATTCTATTGTTGTTTCTTGAAACACACTTCCATATCACTGCCTCAAGCAAATGCTTGAATACACATTATGGTCATCAACTAGATCAATTTTCCAGGGATTGAGACAAAAAGATCTATTCAGAAGATATCTTGATGCCAGTTTTATAACTTGATAAGAATTCCAGCCATTGACAAGGTATTATGCTCAATGTCATTTGTAATATGGGTATGATCAACTAGAAAAACCTTTTGATTGCAAATGGGATGGGGACTATTACCCCCCCCAGTTGATACTCATGATGTATACATGTCAATATTTCTAAAAGCACTCGATAAAAGATATAAATATATTTCATTATTAGTCTTCATTATCAAATCAATATCTAAGAAAATATTTCTTTCCACTGTTATTAAATATTGATGCATTAACGTGTCAGAATTCCAACATTATCTCTTTTTTTTCTTCTTCTTCCATGAATCCTTGAATATGATTTTAGCACACAATGAATTGACATAGTAAAATTAATCATTAAAAGGATTTTAAAATGTCTTACTTACAGATTCTTTCTTCTTCAGTTCATTTAGCATGGAGTTATTTCCCTTGGATGTCAATTCAATTTTTGTTAGTCGATCACTTTGCAGCTGTTAAGAACAAATAATGTTAGAATTTTCATTTGTGTATAGGAAAAATCTTATAAAGATGTTTTGTTTAACCACAATCAAAAAGAACAATTATGAATGAAAAAAATTTTTTTTAAATTTATATTAGCATACAATAATAATAATCCCCAAATTTAGTATCGGAATTTCTTTGATGAAGAATTATGGTTGTTATACACCGATGTACTCAAACTAATTCTCTTTTACTGATTATTATTAAAGTCATAGCATCCTGGAGATTATATCTTTTGACTTTCTCCAGGGGTCAGTCTTTGTCAGTACTCAGTGTGACTATAAAAACAACTAAATGAGTTGTCCAAATACGGCAAATGTAAACTAACCACATAAATACTTAACTTTCACAATTATCATTTTTGTTTGGAACCAAATAATTTTTATCTTTTGTTAAGTGGAGAGATAGTGAGTTTTTTTATTTTAATTACAATCATAACAAAAGTAAAATTTTTATTTTTGTTTATATGTGACTTATTATTGTGGGAGCCTTACCCGTATCACCATAATGGATTCTTCTCACTGTTATTAGTTCGAGAGACTTCGCTGCCAGAGGGCAGATCAATATTGGTGCTATCCAAACAGTATAAGACTTCTTACATTTTCTATGTAACTCTATCTTTCTTGTGTAATATAATCTGTTATCTAATATCCGTATTTCCGTTTTCACTAGTGACCCTTTCCAGGGTCACAACACTTATTGGTAACCAAAATAAGTTGAATGTCATAATGCATAACAGTCTTTACCCACTTTAATCAAGAATGTTGATGTTAAAAAAGATTCTGTAGAGTTTTAGTCTTTGTGAAAAAAGGTTAATTATTCATTTAAACAGTATTGTTTCGTTGTAGATTAATTTCAAAAATTACAAACGTAAACTAAAAACTGGCATCTCATATCATTTGAGTCAGATATTGATGAGAACTTCAAATAAAGAGACAAACTCAGATGAAATCAACCATTTATAACTAGTGTAACATTAAGATGGTTTTTCACTCTAACACTAAATTACATGATGTCATCAGAAATGTCAAATTTTCACATAATGAAATTTTGACAAAAATGATATGAACAAAATTTCATGTTATTATGATAGTGAATATAAAAGAGAAACTAGTCAACGTCTAAAAATTAAACTTTGTGGACATCAAAAACTGACCAAACATATATAAAAAGAAATATTAATATTAGCCCCCTTAAAATGAGGTCTGTTGATAAGGGAACATTTCTAGAATGTTTGTTAAATGGAAGAGACTGTATACACAAGTTAGGAAAAGGTTGGGGTTTTTTTTGTTAAAACCAATTTATGATGCATTGCTATCTGAGTACTTACTGTGGATAAAGCAAAAACTACCATCAGAAGTCCTGCAAGCAGAAATTATATTTATGTCTTTGCTCATCTATTGAGAAATGTATCATGTATTGATAAACTTAGTGTGACATATGTCATTAGATTTCTTTTGAATCTGAATGTTTATCAAAGAAAAAATCTTGAGTGAATAATATACATTCAAAGAAGACGTTAGAATGTCTTGATAAAAATAGTAAAAATTTGAATTCTAATGTAAAAAGAATAAATGGAATAATAATAGAAACAAAGAAAATGACTTTTATAAAATGTCCAAATTAATTTTACTCACTTGTAATGTACCCTGTGCTTCTTTCAGTTTCTGAATAAGTGTTGCTCTACGGTTTTCACTCTCGGCCAAACATTCTTTCAGTTCCTTCATAATTGGGTCTGTGCTCTGAAAAGCACTGAAGCTATTGTTAAGAATATCTGTATTTGGGGTGTTTTGGTGATCCTCATGCAACTGATTTAGTGAATGGGATCTCATCAAAGATCTCTGATTGAAATTCTCCTTTTTGCTGGTGAAGTTGCTTTTTGTTTGCAAACTTGATCTAAGAAAAGTAACAAAAAGTTTTTAATGAGACACATGTTAAATGAAACATTTTGAAAATTTTTGCTGAATAGTCATTTCAATGTTAGTGAAGTTTTTATTTTAAAAAAATCTCAGAAAGAACTATTAAAAAAAAATGACAGGAATTTTGAAAGTTACTTGAGGGTATCTAAAAAGAGAGAGCTGTTCAACAAAAATATTCACCAGAATATAATTATGGGATCAATCCAACCTTATTCTTTTTAAGTGATAAGGTTACTTTTAATTTCAAATTTTGATTTCTGACTAACATGAAATGTTTAAAGCTGACATTTTTTGTACTTCCAAAATCTTTAAAAATTAATCACAAAGAACTTTTTTTTTTAGATTTGTGCTTCTTTTTAAAGTAAAAAAAAATGACTGGTGATGTTGAATAGTCTTTAAATTATATATGTCTGTGTATCTGTTCTTATGTTCAAGAAAGGGTTTTCTTTTACTTGAAATATATATATATATATATATATATATATATGTGTGTGTGTGTGTGTGTGTGTGTGTATGTTTGTGTGTGTGTGTATAATTATAATAGATACCAATTAATGTGGTATATTTTTTAAATACCATGAATATACAATAAATACACCATATTAAATTCTAAAAATGCCATATTGGTTGTCATTCATTATAATTATCATTTAGCTCTATTTTTGATCACAAATAGTACTCAAAATATGCAAAAAAGACAGTAAAGAAGAATATATATGAAGTTATATATAGATATATAGTTGACCCTCCACATTCCTAGCGTATCTGTGATCTATTCTCTGTGAAAAGACTGTAAGTAACTCAAACTCTTCAGACCTATTCAAATATGCAATATATTGTGGCACATCGAAAAACACATGATTATAATTGGCCGGTGCTAAGGCAAAGAATATAGTATAAAAAAAACTAAAATTAGTGGATGTGGTTCTCAGTTCGTTAATCTACTGAAACTTTTTACAAAATTTAGATTTTTATAATAAATTTGTGTCAACAACTATTTAAAGGAATAAGTCATATATTGATAAGGCACATATTCCATGTATTTATCACTTGTTAAACTTATTTCATTTTTTTTTGTTTAGTTATTTTTATATTTTCGAGTATTATATGTGGTCAGCAGTTTTTCATAGTAAACCTCAAAATCTAAAATATTCTCATTCAATATTTGATGTCAAACTCAAATCCATGAAAGTTAAATCTGTGAGAGTCAAGATTTTACAATATGCATGTGTATGTAAGTTTATATATGCATATGTGTGAGTGTATGTATATGTGAGTGTATGTATATATCTATGTATATATTTAAAAATTTTTGTCAATGCTTCAATTGTCTTTTTAAACTTATAAAATGATTTTATGGAACTTATTGTGTTCAAAATTTCCCAAAATATGTTCATAAATTGTGCAAAGCTCAAAAGATTTTAATTAGATAAAATGAACAAAATATATGTATCATTTTATGTCTTCACCAAAACTGAATTTGTTTTATTTAATTAATATTTTTTCTTTTGATGGTAATATAAGTAAGTAAAGTTGGTGACCATAGTCGAGGGCGACCCGAAGTCTCCCTTTTCAATAGCTACTACACTGAGTTATAGAGGAGGGCATGACTCCTTTCCCTGGATTGCTTCTCTTTACCCTTGATCCATACCTTATAATGTTGAGTGTTAAGCAAGGCAGTATCAAGTACCATTTTTGAGTCTTTGGTATGATGTGACCTGGGATTGAAGCATGGTCTCCCGGACCATTGGCGAATACTCTACCCAGTTGGCCAATGGTAATATGAAGACACCAAATATTTCTGATTATTGTTTCAACTTTAAACAACAATCTCATTATTTTGATTTAAATCCTTCCAAACTTACACTGGCAGGAATTTTACATAATGAATCTTTTTTTCCATTAAAATAGTTTCAAGCATTTTCATTTTATCACTTCTGTATTGTTGTTGAGTGGCTAAACACACCCTCAGTACTCTACCAGATGGACTGGCTCATAGCTATAAAGAGCCTACAATGAAAGACTTCAAGGGTTGATTTAATAAGCTGATTAATATTCAGACTGATCTTGCTCTGTTTGGCCATACTGCATTTTGACTCTCCTTAATTTCTTGTAAATTCTCTTGTTAATTGTAACTTTATTGTACTGTGTTTTTTGTATGTATTCATTAGTGTCGGATAATGGTGCTGAATAAAATATACTAAACACTTTTTCTCCTCTGTCTATCATTCACAATATAACATAAATCAATCATCACTTTAGAATATCAAAGATTGTCTCATGTATCTGCTTTATGTCATGGAGATTTTTACTATTTTGTTTTCTCTTTTGATTTTTCTGTGACTTTATGATAAAAAATTGCTGAAGAAACCAGAATTATATCTTATTTAAGAATATTAGAAAAGGTGTTAATTAATGGCGGCAATTAGAAGTTAAAGTTTGTTGCTCTTAATTGTTTGCTACTTTTTTGTATGAACTTACAGTATTATTCAATAGATTAGTGAAATCTATAATTGACAGGTAGGTAATTCAAATAAGTTATAAACTGATGGAAAGATACACTGTGTCAACTAATTGAGTGATGTGTAGTGAACCCAGGGGTTGGTTTAAATTCATGGTGATGATTGGTTAAGATGTCAAAAGATCAGATGACACAGGAAAAATAGTTTGAATTGTTATTTACTGGCTGAGGATTGTTTGAAGGGAACAGTTGAATTCCTCCATGTTCATCATTCATCATTAAGGATGCAATGGGTGAAATCAATGTGACATAAAAAATAAAATATGGTGTCTAAATTGTTGTTATCCCAGCGAAGAAAAACTAAGAGAGTTGGAGTTACAGCAATGAATAAGAACGGATAGAGAAACACAGGGAAGTGACATGAAAAAGACGACCCAGATGAGAACAAAAATGTTGGCCAGAAGAAGACAAAATAGAATGAAAGATCAGGTGAGAAAATGGGCACGGACTAAGAAGCTATAAGAATAAGTTTAAGACCATAGAACACAAGAAAAGTTCAAGATAAAGTTACATCTTATTTATAAAATTTGTTTTATAATTGATTGCAAATAAATAGATATGGACGACTACACTTAGAATTTAATGATTATATACCTTGAGAAATTGTAACTCTAACAGTAAGACTTAATTCAGACCCCACCCTCACTTTTCTGTTTATGGTAGCATATATACAGCAATTGGATCATTATAATATTGAAGTGTAAAGTTATTATTTCTTCTTTATATAATAATCAATAAACATTTATTGATTGATAATGTAAATGAATTTCAATACACATTTATACGAGAATCCCGAAAAGCAAAATAGAGCACCTGATACATTAGATACTTTATTCTATTCCTTAATATATTGAAAGAATGGTAAATTTATTTTCAAATCAATGAAAATGTCTCCAAAAACAAGCTGAAATCTTACCCAAATCCACTGTCAGAATCTGCATTTGGCAAAGTGAATTCATGCACTGCTACAACGGGAAAACGTTCCTGAGAGGGATACATTGAAGCCACATTCCTGAAACTCTGGTGTTGATGTCGCTTGTTGTTGCTGTTATACATTTTTTAACTGCTAGGTGCAACACAAACATAAAATAAGAAATAATTTTACAACAAATTAAAATCATTTTAATTAAGGAATTTGTTTTATTTGAAATTGACATTTACTCTGTGTTTAGTTTATTTTCGGGTCTATTTTCTAAAAGTAAAGAAATTGATTCTGAAATAAAATTTTGATTTTCTAGTTAAATATGAAAATTTATATAACAGATGATAGATTAATTGGTACTTAGTAATGCAATATTTATGCAAATCTTTAATCAATCCAAAGTATAATTCATGTCCGTCATAACCTGGTAACTAAAAATGACATTAATTAGCAGAAAATGACCAAATACAAAATTTAGTAGATTTAGTGTTTGAGTAAAAAACTAAAATTTAGGACATTTTTGAAAGATTATCTATTTACATCAAAATATCCTACATTTTTTTTAAAGAACATTTTGCAGAAATGCCAAAATTTTATATGAAAACAGCAAAATTCTCGGCATTTATATTTTTAAAATTAGAACATTGGAGAAAAATAAATTTTAAGACTTTTTTAAAACTCATTTTGGAATGAAAAGAACATTTTGAAGTAAAGACATAAAATTTTGATGAAAAAACTGAACTTGCTAATATTTTAGATGGTTTTACCGAAAAAGAAATATTTAAAAATATTTATTGAAAAATTTCACATTTAAAACTCTTTTGAATAGAATGTTGAAATTTTATGTTTCATAAGAAAAAGTTTGAATTTCTGAAATTTTATTTAAGAAAAGAGATAAATTTAAAGATTTTTTGAGTGGAAAAAACAAAAAAAACCCCAAACAAACTAAAATGTTAGTCTTTTTGATGAAAAAAAGTATAAAATACAAAACATTTTGAGAAAAAGCGAAAGCCATGAGAATTTTCTTTTGAAGATATTTTAAAGAAAAGAAACTAAAGACATTTTCAGAAAAAAGCTAAAATTTTTGGAAATTTACAAAAGGCCCTTAAAACTTTAGACATGAGAAAAAATTTAAGAAATTTTGAGCAAAAATACTCAAATTTTGGATTTTTTGTAGAGAAAAATGATATTTTGAAGAAAAAAGTAAAAAATATTATAAGAAAGATACATTTTAATATATCTTAAGAAAAAAAAGGTAAAATTTATGAGATATTGTGTAGAAAAGTAAAAATGGCAAACATTTTGAGGTAAAAAGCAGAAATTTTATATATTTTAAGGGAAAAGGTGAACTTTTATCATTTTTCTCAAAAAACTAAGACTTTATACATTTTGCACAAAAAATTCAAATTTAAGACATTTTGAAGAAAAAAATGAAAAATTTCAAACCTAATAAAAGAAGCAAAAAATGAGGACATTTTAAAGGGAAAAAGATAAACTTTAATAAAGTTTGAGTAAAATTCAGAAACATATGATGAAAATAGGAAATACTTTGCAGACAATCCTAAAACAAAACATTTTCAATAAATCAGTGAAAATCCTAAATATTTTGACAATCAAAACATTTTGACATTTAATTGAACAAAAATTAAAATTAGATAACATTGAGGAAAAACAATAAAATAGACATGAAACTAAAATTTAGAATATTTTGACAAAAATTACCCAAAATTTAAGGCATGAACCAAAATTTAGAACAATTTGAGAAAAAAGAATTAAGATTTGTTTTAAAATTTTGAAAAAGTAATATTTGGAGATATTTGAAGGAAAAATATTTAACAAAAAAGAAAAACAACTAAAATTTAAAACATTTTGAGGGAAAGAAAAAATTAGAACTTTTAAAATAAAAATGAAAATTCAAAAGATTTTTATGGTAGAGAGAGCTAAAAAATTATAATTTACATTATGGTGAAAAAGATAAAATTTAAGATTCTGAGGAAATTGATGATTTATATTTTAAACTTTTATGATAGTTTGAAAAAAATGTTAAAATGTCAGACATTTAAAAAAAAAAAACAAAGAGAAAAAGAAACCAAATTTGCATTTATAAAATTTTGTGGTAAAAAACCAGAATACCGTGCCTTTATTGGAGAAAACAACCTCCAATGAGTTGAATGCTCTAAGGGGAAAAATCTAAAATTTAGGTCAGTTTAAGAAAAATAATAAATTTTAGGCATTTTGGTGAAAAGGACAGAATTCATGTCATTTTGAGGGGCGGTGGGGGGGGGGATGAAAATTTATGATATTTTAAAGAAAAAGCTAAAATGTCTAATTCTTTGGGACAAGTTAAAATTTAAAAAAAAGTATTTATAATATTTTTATTATTTTGAAAATAAGCTACAATTCAGTCCCTTTTGAGGAAAGAAAGCTAAAATTTAGTACATTTTTAGATGGAAGAATATATGTTTCATACATTTTGAGAAAACCAGCTGGTATTTTCAACAATTTATAAAAAACCTAAATTTAAGATATTGTAAAACAAAAATCAAAATGTAAGACATTTTGTTGGAAAATATTAAAAGTTCTGATATTTTGAAGAAAAATGTTAAAAGTTCTGATATTTTGAAGAAAAATATTAAAAGTTCTGATATTTTGAAGAAAAATGTTAAAAGTTAAAATGAGAAAACCAAAAAATTCGGACATTTTGAAGACAACATACTAAAACCTAAGAAATTTTGAAGAAAAATCTCTTTTTTTTTTATAAGGAAAGAGTTATTTTAAAAAGATATTTTGAACAAAAATGCTAAAAGTAAAAACAATATCAGAAAAAAGCAAAAATTTAAGACTTTTTGAGCAAAAATTGCAAAATTAGTTGAAAAATAAAAAAAGCTGAAATGATATTTTGATGGGGAAAGCTATATATTTTGAAGATAAAGTTCAAATTCTTAAGATTTTGAGCCAAAGAATATTTTGAAGAAATTTTGATTAAAAATTCAAAGTAGAATATTTTGAGTAAAAAGCTAGAATTTGCCTTTTTAGATAAATCTTAAGGTATTTCAAACAAATTGGTAAAATTCAAGCAATATGGAAAAAGAATTCATTTTTAGAGATTTTGACAATGTACCTTTCATCTTAAAAATTTCTTGATGTTTAATTTAGGAAAAATTGGGGCATTTTGAGGAAATAGTTGCAGAGATTTTAGGAGAAAAAAATTGGTACATTCTTCTGGAAGATGCTTAAATTCTGGTAATTTAAAAAAAAAGTAATTTTAGTTCATTTTAAGAAAAACCACTTAAGTTTAACACATTTGATGAATAAAGATAAAATTAAGGATATTTTGTGCTATAAATATTAATAAAAAGAAAAGATACAATTTAAGTGCAAAAAAGGGTAAAATTAGATATATTTTGAGGTACAAGGTTAAAATTTTTGCAAAATTGATTCAGTTGATACAACTTTCCTAAAGGTGTGAATAAGATTCAAGAGACATTTGCACATTTGCCTTAAAATACAACAGCATTTTGTGAACGAAGAAAATATGGTATACATTTTAATGAAAATGAATTCAAGTCATTTTCTCAAAAAAACTAAAATTTAATACTCTTCTTGCTGATGTTACATAACAACATTTTAAAAAACATTTTTACTGTAAATCTTTTATCAAAACTGTTTAAAGATAGAATATATTAGACATTTTGGTCGTGGGGATTCACTATTCAGATTATATAGTTTTGTTAGGTAAAAAGAGCATCTCAAGATTGGCTAGCCTGGTTTCAATCGGTAGGTTTTTATGTTTTATGGAACATTCTGCGCGTGATTGTGGGTTTCATTCTGTTACAGAATATTTTCCTATCCTTTAACCATATTATGTAATAGTATTTAAAAATCCTATGAAATGGTTGCATAGATTATGTTCGATGTACGAACATCTACGTTATGGACAGTGCCGTGTCAACCATCCCCTGAGCTCACTACAAATGTTTGCTTTGAGCGTTTCTCTTGAATCAAACTTAAACAGAAATCAAATTTTAATATTAAGTGAATATGTGGCATAAATCACATGTAAGTAAAAAAAAAAATCTCACTGTATTATTCTGTATCTAAACATTTATGACATTAGATTTTGCATATATTCTACAATACTGCATAATGATTTGTATCCTATTAAAGTTATAAAGTGGGTATTGTTAATTCGTTCATGATGTTGGGTTAGTAAAATGGTAATTCTTGTGTATGGAAGGAGTGAGGGAGAGGCTCTCTCTGAATGGATATACTAATCATTTGATGAACCCAGAAGTCTTGGCGCAAAAAATCCCAAATCCAGTCAGACAAATTCCACCAGACGTTCTGTGAGGCGGAGACGTTAAAAGCTTTCAGAATGACAAACCTAAGACACTAGATATCTTCTTCAGCACGTCGGTAAGTCCCTTAAACTCAACTTTATACACAGGAAGGACTATATATTGTTATTAATCATTCCACGTGTTGATTAATAAATTGTTAGAATTAAACGAAGTATCAATTCATTTATTTGTTGCTGTTAACCTAAGAATAAACGCTATACTAACTCAATAATGCTATTTCTAAAGAGTTGATGTTATGTTATATTTAGTAATGAAATGTTTGGAGTAAAGTAGAGAGTTAAGATAGATGACAGCGCTGAATAATGTGCGTTGGATATCCAATGATATCCAATGATATCCCATAGGATTGGATTCTTTTATTAGCTTTGTTAATTTGAAAAAAAATGTCATACCAAATGATGACTTACAAAATGAAACTCCACGATACCCTTTCCGTTATCAATAAACAAATTTCTTTGACTGTTGTTCCATCCGCTTTCACTTTCGAGAACTCTTCCAGTTATTCTAGGACCTTCAAAATGCTGGACCGGGACAATTTGAAAGATTTAATTGTAGGTTTTTCGCTCGTTTCAAAAAATGTCCACCAAACACTAACCTGAACTGTAATTTTCGTTAATCACTGAATGTAGCAAAGAATGACTGTTAATTGTTCTTCATAAGAAACATCAGTTTTGTGCTGTCGAGAATCAGGACTAAGTATTTAGCTGACTTTAACTATCGTAAGTTTTCTTTCTCGACGTTTTTGGCAAGAGTAAGAGTTAAGATTCGTATTAGAATCAAGTTATTTTGAGTTTTTTGTGTCATTAATTTCTAATAAATAAAAACCGACAAGGAGAGTTAGTTTGATGGAAACATTTTAGTACAAAGAAGGTTATAGTTGTAAAACCTGTTTCGAGCTGATTGATATTTTCCTATAAGTAATTCTCGGATGATTGAATTTAACTGTCTTGGGGGTACCCAACATCTTCTCCTGTAAGAGAGAGAGAGAGAGAGAGAGAGAGAGAGAGAGAGAGAGAGAGAGAGAGAGAGAGAGAGAGAGAGAGACTCTTTTTAAGCCTCACGGTTTCGATGGTGATCGTATCAAAAAAGTTATTACACAGTAAATCTAATGCCAGTGTTAACTCTTCCACTTCAAACTTCTTTGGTTGTATATGGTTGACAAATCTTTTATGTGGACACTTCCCTGGATAATGTAGAATCTTACTGATGCACTTGTGAATCTTTCCGGTCGCCTACTTTTGTCTGTCTGCTCGATAAACCCGAAATAATTCTGGTTTATTTTTCTAAAAACGCTCATGTAACTAAATTATTCATCTTCAAGCTTCTCGGCAAGATTCCAACAAAAATAATCTTTTGTTTTTTCGACTAAATATTAGTTATGCTGATGAGGTTCTATTGATAGTGTTTGGATTTGGGGCTTTCCTATACGGTGTCAAAAACTGCCTCCGATTCCGTCTTTCTTGATTTTTTCAAAGATCCTTTCCGCTAGTCCATTTGACCTCGAGCAGTATGGTGGAGTCATGATATTTTTAATCGTTTGACCTTTGCAAAATTCTTCAAACTTCGCTACTGTAAACGATGTTCCATTATCGGTCACTATTGTGTCCGGGATCCCAAATCTGGAAAATAATTCTCGAAGTATAATAATTGTTCCTAACAGTGTTACTTTCCAGCATTCAATCACTAATAGCCACTTTGTAAAACTATCAACTATAATTATATCATAAAAACCCTTTTCTGGTCCTTCGGAATCCACATGTAATCTCGGCCATAACAGACTCGTTTTTGGCCACGTTTGAACTTTTACTGCCGCCAATTTTGCTGACAATGTACACTCTTGGCAATATTTTACTCGCTCTTCTACATCAAAGTTCATCCATGGCCGATAAACATAAAATCTCATTATAGAATATATTATTCTCGGATGTCTGGTGTGGAACTGTTTAAGTACTTGATTTTCATACCTTTTACTCATTTGTTTCATATTTTCATTCATTTGCTTTATTCATTTACTACATTTTTCCATGTGCCTTTTTCCAAGCCTGACATACACTAAACTAAACAAAGCAAACACTATATAAAACTTCAACATTAAATTTTCAGGGACTAAGCATAACTACCAAATAATATGTCCCCCTACAGGTTTATGATCTGTTTGTAAGACAAACTCTTTACTGTGTACCATTCCATGAATTTTTTTGAGCGCAAGAATTATTGCCAATGTCTCCTTTTCTATTCGGCTATAATTTTTCTCTGCTAAGAAAACATTTGTCTTGAAACAGTTGCTACGACTCATTTGTTTTCCGTCCCTAGATTTGTGTGAGAATACCGCCCTAATCCCATGCTGACAAGGGGAGAGTCCTTGTGACGTGGTGGCTAATGTGCAAGCCTGCAACATCGTAATAAGCAAGTTCGAACTCCATTTATACTATTGCATTCACTTTTGGACTAATACCCTTCAGGAAAAGTATGACCCCTATTCACCACCTATGGATTAGATAGTACTACTATTGTTCTTCTACAAAGATAGCTTTGGAGTCAAATAACCCACGAAAGATGATATGCCATTAAGCAAAGAAACCAAACCAAATCATTCTGACTAGAAAGTGTGTTCTACTTCTGAAATCAATGTTTTTCTAATTACTTCAAATGATTTTTAAGAATCATCTGACCGATTCCATTCGCTGTCTTTTTTAGTAGCTTATTAAATGGGGTTCTTAGTTCAAGCATTTTTGGTACGTACTAATTATTATAATTTACTGTTCCAAGAAACTATTGTAATGAAGTATTGTCTATTTGAGCTGGCATATATTTTATAGCCTTTACCATTTTTATCTATAATTTGACCTTGATAATGAATGTTCAGCATTAAAAATCCACACTTGTTTTTGCTAACTTCAAATCCATGCACTTTTATACGTTCACACACTTTCGACAGATGTTGAACATGTTCATCTTTTGATCGACTTCGAATTAGGATATCATCAAAATATTCGACCGCAAAATCAAATCCCACCAACATCATGTCCATGATTTGTTGAAAGTTTGCCTGGGTGACCTTTGACCCCAAAAGTTCATTCATTAAATCGGTATAACTCCCAGCATGTGTTAATCATAAAGGAAAATTTTACTTTTACCCTTCTTTTCCATTTATGGGTACACGTATCCGATAATCAATTTGTGAAAACACATTAACGACATTCAGTTTAGCAAGCATTTCTCTTTCCGTTGACAGCAGGTATTCATGCAGAACATAGTTCAACCCTTTTGAAAAATCGACACACACTCGTAATTTTCAAGAACTTTTCTTCCCAATTCAGACGAGACTGTCCAATTTGAGAAATTCACTGGCAAGATAACTCAAAGATTTTGTAGACTGCCCAGTGCCGGGACTAAAAGTAAAGTATTCCAAAGTATTACTTAGGGGTTGACACATATCAGCGTGTGAAGGGAAGAAGTTCTCATCATACTATTACATCCCACTTACTAATAAAAAGCTATGATGGTTGTTTATTCAAATGCTAATTTTGTAACTAGTGTTAAGGTTTGGTAGTGTTGGAATTCTCCGGTCTGAGGGTTTGTGTCGTCTTTGTGTGGTGGAGTAGATATCAGTAAGTGACATCTTGGAAGTTCTTTTGTGTTTCTCTTGATAATGGAATTGTAGTACTAGTATTTCTACCTAAGTTTCGCTTTGTATGCTGAAATAAATCATATTGTAAGTTTCAGAGTGTGAAATTTTTCTTCATTTTTCATTTTCCAATTTGGAAAACCGCCGAGATCTAATTTTTCTTGGAATATTTTGCAGAAAGCAGTGACTGGTAGAGTGATTCATTGGGCACCCGTATTTATTTGTAGGCGTTGTTTGTGTATTCCACTTCTGTTCGGTTGGATAATTTTTAGGTATGCAAAGGCTTCGTCGAAAAGCAGTCTGAAGCATTCCATACGTTTCTGTGGCATTTTTTCTAAGGTTAAAACAGAATTTTATTGCATATCGTTCTTCTAAAGTGTCAGATTGCATTTTTGAAATTCACTAACTGTGACAATCAGGATTTAGTAGGGTGTATTCCAATTGCTGCTGTAGCTGTTCATTTGAACCTGAAATCATAAAAATTGGTCAGTCATCTCATAAGATGTATAGCAATAAGTAAAGTAAAAAAGTAAATATAGCAATAACATAGTGAATTTTCAAGAGGCTATGACAATTTCAAATGCCCATACGAAAAAAATCTGGAAACCTATCGTATTCACCTCGTACTTTATTTACATTATTTACAAGTGCCACTGTTTTGCTCATGACTCAGCAGTTACTTCCTTTTCCGGATAGATCGAAGGAGATATATGCTTGTGACGTGGTTTGGGGTTACTTCCCTTGGACTGAAATATTACAAGTCGTTCGCTTAACTACATGAGTTGCATGTTGCTCCAAATATTCGATAGGCTTCACCGCAGGGTGCATGACCTCTCACAAGTGAAGCATTTTTTGCTTCCAATGACGTACTGGTGGACCTATGGCTTGTGTAGCAGTGTTTCTAGCTTTGTTGGTAGTATTTTGTTGAGTCTAAGTTGTTTTTCCTGGGCGCTAATTGCTTCGTAGATTCTGGCTAACTGAAGTGTAAGTGTGCCGTCTTTGTAGTTACTTCTGGAAGTCTGCGATTCGGTTCCTGGCGATAATAATTTCGATTATATGTTCTTGTTGCTCGGTCTCTGGTAGTAGACACTTTTGTGGCAGTCATCTGTATTTGTTCACGAAATCATCCAAAGATTCTTTTGCTTTCTATCTATATGATATTAATTTGAGACGATTCACCATCAGTTCTTGTTGGTATTAAAATTTCCAGAAGATAATATCGGGCGAACTTTTCTCTTCTTCCATAAAGTAGAGTTGTACCTTTTCAGTCTTTACTTATAGTTGTATGTTACCCACTCGTTAGTCTACTTTTATCTTATTTACAATGAAATATTACTCCATATGGTTTTGGCTTTCATCGAGAGATAGAAAAAAGGCTACATCCTCCCTTTTCCTAAGAAAGGCGACTTCGGAATCGCCAAGAACTACCGAGGCATAACTCTTTACTTTTAGAGCGGAAACTAAGGTTTATAAATGCTCTGCTTCTCAATCGCATCGAACCAGAAATTGAAAAAATTCTTTGGGAAAAATCTAAACGGTTTTTGGAGTAAACGTTCCAAAACATCACAAAGAGAAGATGGAGTAAATATTTCTAGCTTATGGTCTCCCCCAAAGAAACTGTTACAGCCATAATGATGCTTTATAGTCACACAAAGGTCAAGGTTCGCTCACAGGATGGAGACACAGAGTCTTTGAAATTGTTGCTGGAGTTCTGCCAGGGGATGCATTAGCACCATATCTGCTTATAATCTGCCTAGACTACGTACTTAGAACGTCGATAGATCTGATAAAGAAAAATGGCTTTACACTAAAAAAAGGCTTGAAGCGGACGATACCCCGCTGAAACTATTATAGGCGCAGACTATGTAGATGACATAGCACTTCTTGCAAATACACCTACCAAAGCCGAATCTCTGTCGAGCAGGCAGCAGGAGGCATTGGCTTCCACGTAAATGCGAACAAAATGGAGTACATGTGTTTTAATCAAGGAGACATCTCCACTCTAAATAGTTGTTCTCAAAAATTAGTGGACAAGTTTACGTACCTCTGTAGCAGCATCTCATCTACTGAAAGTGATATCAATATGCACTTTGCGAAGGCGTGTACTGCTATCGATCGAATCTCGATCATATGGAAGTCTGATTTATGCAATAAAATAAAACAGGATTTCTTCCCAACAGCAATTGTGTCAATACTACTTTACAGATGAACCAGATGGACGCTGACAAAACGTTTCGAGAAAAAGCTAGACGAGAGCTGTATGAAAATGCTACAAGCTATACTGAACAAATCCTGGAAGCAACGTACCACGAAACAACAGCTGTACAGCCACTTACCTCTCATCTCTAAAACCATCCAAATAAGATGAACAAGACAGGCAGGACACTGCTGGAGAAGCAATGACGATATCATTTGTGACATTCTCCAAGGGACTCCCTCATATGGATCTGCTAGTGTTAGCCGGCCGACAAGAATATACCTACAACAGCTCAGTGCAGACACAGGATGTAGTCTGGAGGAGCTACCGGGAGCAATGGAAGAGAGGAACGAATGGAGAGAGAAAGAGGGGGAAATCCGTGCTTGCATTGCAACTTAATGATGACGACGATTAAAAGGGTTGAACATTTCCCCTGAGTTAGGTGTTGTCCAATTCAGAGCAGAAGTGTTCATAGCAGCCATGGTGAATATTTGTGTCCACATGTACTCAGTAAGTGAATAAAGACAGTCTATGTTTGTTATCCGTGATGAATAAGCAAGTAAAGTTGGGTTTGTTTGGAGGGTATGTGCGAGAGAAGCTCACAAAACAGAAAGGTTGAGGGATCAGTAAGCCGACAGGACAAAAAAGTTATTGTGCTTGAAGTGTTACAAGTAAAAATGTTCATTTAAGAATAGACCTCCACTTGATTTTAGGCTTCTTCAATCTGAGCCATTTTCTATTTTAAGTTAGTTATAAAGTAAAGTTGGCAACCTTAGTCGAGGGCGACCCGAAAGCTCCCTTTTCAATAGCTACTACGCCAAGGTGTAGAGGAGGGCGCTGCTCCTTTCCCTGGATTGCTCCACTTTACCCTTGATACGTACCTTATATTGCTGAGTGTTAAGCTAGGAGGTATCAAGTACCATTTTTGAGTCTTTGGTATGACACGACCTGGGATTGAACCCAGGTCTCCCGGATCATTGGCGAACACTCTACCCACTGGGCCAATGAGCGTTGATATGATTCGTGACACTTCATCAGGGTAAAAAAAATGGGACTTTACCCATCTACACTGAACACCGGCTAACTGCTTACTCTACAGACGTGATGAGGAGGTAGATAACGTGACCCTTTTGGCAACACAAGCAGGACTCCTGAGACATATGTATACACTTGTATCCGCTGTTCATTCTCTTGGCTCTTGGCAGCCAACCAGCTAGCCAGCACTCATGCTTCTGAGTCCTGGCCGTTACACACGCGCTGGGAATTTGGCCCAACAACATCTTGTACCTTGTTCTTAAGCAGAGTTTAACTAAACGCACTAACAAACCCTAATAGAAGCAGCCTACTATTCCTGGACTCGGCTATTATCAACTTTGTGGTTTGTTCTCCGATAGAGCTCCATACAATCATGCAAACTTAACAACTCTATAGGCGTCTTACCAACTTCAAATAGATGCAGCAAAGAGACCCTTTCAGTGGTGCCACTTCACATCTGGGTTCATTCTTCCCACATAAACACGTACAGAGCAAGAGACCTTACATCGTTATCCACCACACCAGTGCTGTATATCGACTTCTCGCTGGTTATCTCGTACCAGCTTCTATCTGCAGCCGGCCCAAGAAAAGAATGCCAGCACTCGCTATCCATGCAGCTAGAAGGAAAACAGCCATCTACTGGAACTACTTCCAGTCCACCCCACGCATGCTAAACAGAAGAAGGCCAAATTTCAACTATTCTCCGTCTAGACAACAAGTTTAACCATAACACAAACAGAACCCTTTTCCAGATGGAGCTTCTGTCTGTGTTACCTTTTTTTATTACATTCATGAATATATACTTTCTTCTTGTTTTTAATCTTTGTTGTTTGTCATTCAATTTTTTATTTCTTATCATCTTCACTTTGTCTTCTCTTCTACTTTACTGTGCACGTGATAAAGCAAGTTCTGTAATCTCCGACGTTGATTGTAACTTTATTCCGAGTTTTGTTAACATTTTTGTTCTTATCTCTTTGTCTTTGGGAGATTTCAATCCCAACATAAAAATTAAACATTTAAATTGGTCTTCTATTAACTCTTTCAACTTATTTCTTTCGCATTCTCTCTTTATTATTCCAGCGTATGTGGAAAAACTATCTTTCACATTTTTGATTAGGTTCAAAACCTGATATCTCCGATAACAACTCGAGACTTTAACTTCAAAATTCGTTGTTAAGATTTTTTACTGTACCTTCACTTGGTTTGCTTGGCAAAATGTGGTTGTAATATCTTTCATGGTAAATTGGTCCAATTTCATCAATAGTCGTCATGTATTTTTTTCGTCTGGCCAGTCAATACATTCTTTTTCTAAAAAATCTTCGAAGTGTCGGAATTATGCTTCGACTTGAATTTAAATTTGCCATTCGACTTCGCTGCGGTATCTAGGGTGAACGAAGTCGTTGTAAGACTTCGCAGGTGTCACGAAATGACGACTCAGCACCAGCTAGACTTGCAGCAGACCAGTTTCTCTTGCAACAGACCAATTCCTGTATCACCTGACCATGCAGTAGCGCTCTTATGTACGAGCGACAAACTTGCTCGGACTATCATCTGCACTCCGAGGCAACGTTGACACAAACCCTCGCTTAACCAGTGATTGAATAAACTTGGACATCGATCATCTAGCCTCTGCAACTGATGCGTCCACCTCTTCAACCGTCTCCAGATTCCTGACCATGCGACTACACCTATGATCTGTACCGAGTGCCAAGACCATCCCAATCTTCTAGACTCGCCCCCGTCAAGAACTTTTAGATGGATCGTGTCTTTGTCTTTCGACGGCACCGATTTTCAACACTGCTGAAACTACGCGGACATTGTGAAACTGCTGCAATCTCACACACATGCAAATCTTTCGTGTATGATTCGGTCAATGAAGATGTGGTATTTTTAAGCTTATCCTCTTGTCATTGTCATCCTTTGTTGTCAATTACACCATTCATAAAACGTTTTGTTGGGAACGACACCTTTAATGTCGACTGCAACGCATTTAACTGTCTCGGAGAATTAGGTTTCATTCTGAATAGTCCTATTGTGTAGCTCATTTAATGATGGATCTCTTTTTGCCAAAATCTCAAACAACCCTTGAAAGTTATTATTGGCTGACCCTTATACTTTTACTGAACCCTTAAAGGCAAAGTTTCTTTTCGAAAGAAATTGAACAATGTCAATAAGGTACTCGAAAATATCCCTACAAAATTGTCTCTCCTTCAGAAAAGATAGCATTTCTTTCTTATTTATGGCTGATTAGTTGAGAATTCCTTTTTGCGATTAAATCAATCGGCTAAAAAACCTCTGATGAGAAGTGAAGCTCACATATTAATAATTAGATAAGGCTACAAGTAATTAGCATGTGTGCATGTATAGATGTTATGGATTGTCGGAAATTTATCGTCTTGCAGATAAATTCGATCTTAGCCCGCGTCTAAAACAAAATGGAGAGGGAAAAAAACAGGATGAAAACACAAATGGTCTTGTTTGATTACAACACGAAAGTGTTTATTTACAGCAAAGTTGCATATATTTTCTTATATGCGGGCGTCACAATATTTAACTACAAAGCTCCGAGTAACAAAGTTTGAGTAATACAAGAAACAGTCAATCAAAAATGGGTTTCTACAAACAAAATAACTCATAAAAAAGTTTGTACAATAAGGAAAGAAAGAAAATTAAACATTTACTCAAACATGTTTTGTTTTACAAACAAATTATCCCACAAGAAAGTTAGAACAATGCAAAGTAAAGGTCAAGGTTCAACTTGTCCAAGTAAAGGCTTTAAGCTTTTTTCAAGCTTCTCTCGTCAGAAACTTACTGTCCTTTTCTTACAAGGTGTAAAAGTTTCAAGCTTTAGTCAAGTTTCTCTCGTAGGAAACTTAATTTATCTTCTTAAAGGCTTCAACAAAAGCAAATGTACACAGTCTACGTGTAAAGTTTCTTGAGTCGCCTTCGTTTGTGTAAAAGCTTCAAACCTTTATCAAGTTTCTCTGGCCAGAAACTATAATTATTTTTGGTAGATTGCAAAGTAAGTGTTAATAGCTTCTTTCAGACGGCCTTTAGTTGCTTCTTAATATTCTTCAGTTTCTCTACAGGAACCTTGGCTAGAAAACGGGTATAAAGGGCTGCGTATTTGAAATACCCTTTTCTCCTGACTGCTTGAGTACATAATTTCTCCCAAGCATATGTTGGATATGCTGGGATTGAGGCTTATACGCTAATTCAACTTTTCGATGTCCAAGAATATTCGTATGGGAAGGGAAGAAAAAGAAAAGTAATAAAAAAGGCGTATTAGAACAGGGGAAGGGAAGAGTAACTCAACTATTAAAATACAATAAAACAACAACTTTATTTCAGGGACAAACATTTATCCCTTTACAAAGAATTTACTTCGAAAGAAATACATTTAACGAATTCGTTTTCACTGGCGTAGCACAAATTTCGACGTGTTGAGCAAAAAACATTTGATTTAACACAAAAAAGAATAAAATAAAAGGATAGAATTGGAAAGTCAAATGAACTTGCGCGCCATTAAGCCGAAACAAAGAAACGTTGTACAATACAAAAACAAATTGTCAACAGAAAATCTGAATTCAAATTTCTCTTTTTTTTTTCTTTCTTTTGTTTCAAATTTCTGGCGCGTGTTTTTCACAAGTTGGAAATAATTTCCTTCACTTTTCAAATTGGATGAATCCTGTTCTTTGTGACTTCTAAACAATTCTGAAGGATGGTGCTGTGAGGAATTAAATGTTTTCGTTAAATTTCTTCCATAGTCCTTTCTTAATGAAAGAATGTCTCCCAAGACTTACTTTCACTGAGTAGGGAGAACTTAGCAACCTTTCTGTTTCCTTCGGGAAGAAACCAATTCTAGGCTTCCTTTCTACTGCGGAAAGCATTTAACTCTCAGTTAATTGCAAATTTTACACCGTTCATGGTGGACTGGTGGAGTCTGTGAGAAAACAGACTTTGCTTTTAACTTTTCACTAACTAACTCTGGAGCCTGTAAAAAGCAGCCCTTGCTTTCAATCCTTCTCTGACAGACTGACTAACAGAAAGTAAAAGAATTATATTAAGTGGCAAATTTGCAATATCAAAAAATAACAGCGACACATTTTGGATGTAACGAGATAATATTTTAGGTTTTTCTAACAGAAAGTTCCGCAGTTTTTTAGTTCGGATAATGATTCAAAAAGATAATACAGAAGACAAATTTTTAGAAACAAATTTTTATATAATATGAACAAAGGAAAAAGAAAAGATAGAAAGGATAAAGTGTTGCAAATTTGTTGTAATTTGCGGGACTTATCAGAGAGAGAGAGAGAGAGAGAGAGAGAGAGAGAGAGAGAGAGAGAGAGAGAGAGAGAGAGAGAGAGAGAGAGTCCAGAAAACAAAGTTCTTTGAATTTGATAGTTTTTTTTATTTCGTTCGGGGACTATAATAAAAAGCCACAGTTCAATTGAAATGGATAGGATTAAGGTTTATAGCACTGGTTTGGTTCATGCTAAGAATTCAGATAGTCTCGAAAATGGAAATTTAAAAGATTATAAAGCAAGTATTAATTTGAAGGAAATTGTAATCCCCTCACATTTCGAATCTCACAGACTTTCAGTTCACATAATATTCCTGGTAGTTGCGAAACTATGCAAAATGGAAGAACGAAGGTATTGGTATATATATATATATATATAAGCTGCCTAATGCTCAAATTATAAATAGAAAAGCAATCAAATATTCGAGGTATATATATATATATATATATACATATATATATATATATATATATATATATATAATACGTATTAAAAAGGACAAATGTGAAGAGGTAAACGAAATTTGCCTGACTTTGTTGGATGCAAAAGGAAAACTAATTCAAACTGACCTTGTTAGAGGTAAAGAAGAGAACGACTTCGACTGTTCAGAAGATTCGAGCATGGATTGTGAAGAACAAGACTTCACTAAAAAAAAAAAAAAATAAAGAGAGAGAGAGAGAGAGAGAGAGAGAGAGAGAGAGAGAGAGAGAGAGAGAGAATTTCCACAGAGAAAAATATACATTGATCTATTAAGAGACGTAGAGGAGAGAAGAAAGCCAAGGAAATTCAGAAAATGAAAATATATGTGGATGAAGTTTGTGATCAACGTAGAGCATAACGCCTAATCGCTTTAGGAAGGATATGGTAATGATTAGATAATTCTAGGAATAATTAGAATATGTGCCTGAGTAGACGTTCTATGTAGACTCTTTAAGTATATGGTCGTGGGGAATTTTATTTGACAGTGGAATCAAAACTAATGATGAACAACTAAAATTTCAACTCAGAATATTATAACTGCTCAGACATTTAAAATACATTTTAGAAAAGCTTTCACAAATTATTTAACTATTTATTTCATTCTATACCTCTTCCAGCATTGTACACATCCCGTCGGAAGAAGGATGTCCAGAGAACCTTAGCTACACTTCTGTTTAAGGGTCCAGCATTCTTCAACTAAACCAGGAGGAAATTAAATGCAGTGACGTATTCGTGTGACGGACTTTCTGAGAATTGTCCATCGGCACGTACGCCTCACTGAAGCGGGGATGTGGTGGTTAACCTGCTAGACTATCACATCATAGTAAGCGAGTTCGAACTCCAGTCGTGCTATTACGTTCATTTTCGGTCTGATAGTCTTTGGAAAACTATGAACCTCCTTATCCCACTAGCAATGGGTTAAATAGAACCACTATTGTTCTTCTTTGAATATGGCTTTGAAACGGCGGGAAAGTGGAACCAAGTTAAAATTTTCAGTTGACTTGAAAAACTGCTGAGAGAAGGACGTATTTTGATGAATGGATTTCGTGGGCCGACAACATCGCGTCAACTGATTTACGAAACGACCCGAATAACATAATCCTTAAATACGTCGATCTCTTTTAGTTGACCCTCCACTTATCAGTTAATCGTTGAATAACAATAATACACAAAAGAAAAATAATTTTTCATCAGAAATTTTATTCGTTTTATAATCAACATTCCTCGAAGATAAATCGTCAAGGAAGATGCACAAGAAGTTACGAAGAAATTATAAAAGAAAGGAGGGGAGAAAGAAGAAAGGAAGAAAGAAAGTTTTAACCAGAGAGGTGCGGGCCTAATACATCAAAGAAACTTTTACGGTTCAAAGAAAGATTGTAAAAAAAAAGAAAAAAAAGAAAAGGAGAGAGAGAGAGAGAGAGAGAGAGAGAGAGAGAGAGAGAGAGAGAGAGAAATATAATTCTACAATCAGATAAGTAAGAACTTTATGATCTTGTGAACAGACCATATTTGTTGATTTCATTACATCCCGCCCCATGTGTAGGTTACAAACAAACACACACACACACACACACACACACACACACACACACACACACACACACACACACACACACACACACAACACACACAGAAAAGATAAAAGACATTGATCTATTCATATATGTAACTGTCTTCAAGTAAATCCATTAGTTTTTGGTAATAGTCGGAAAAATTTATGACAACACTCCCACCTTTATCAGAAGGTTATATGATAATATTGCGGTTAAGAGAGAGAGAGATTTTAAGGTAGCTATATATCTGTTAAATAAGGTAGATTTATTGGTATGGCAATATGAGGAAACAGCAATAATGTCTTGTATAAAGCCTTTGTGGAAGTTGGAGTCGTGAGGTCTGCAGTTTAAATCAATCAGTTTTTATTTTGGTGAAGAATTTTAATCCGAAAGTGAGGGCTTCCGTTTCCACAGTACTGAGTTTGATGCCAGAAATGTTTTCAACAAGATCAGCCTGCACAAATCTTTCAAGCGACTATTATTACACAAATAAATTTGGATTTTAGCTCGGAAATATGGTTTTGATTGATTTGGGATATCTTAGACCTAAGTTGTTCAGCAACACTGTAGAACATGCTTTGTTTTCGACGGAGTTCTAATCCGATAAGTCTGGCTTGTTCAAAGGTGTTTACCTCGGAAAAATTTTGGCTTTGAATGGAAGTTTCGAGGTAAAGCCGCACGTAGTCAGGAAAAATATTATGGGGAAAGACGGAGAACGCTGGATATACTTTCTTCTTCTTCTTCTTTGGTTCTTTTCTTTGCTTTTCTTTGTTTCCTCCTCTTTCTTTCTTTCTTTCTATTTTTAAGCCGTTGTATCTCTTGATGGTTCTATTTGTCATATGATATCTTTGAAATATGAACGCTGACTAATTGATCAGACGATAACACCCCCACTTTCTATGTATATATAATCGCCGCCTCTGTTGTTTTGTTTTTCATTTACCATCCATCGGTGATCTAACGGCACTTCCAAACATTTTTTCTGAGTCTTGATGATGATGGGTTGGGCTGTAGACTACACCAACTGCTTCTCTGCAGAGGGATAAGCCCCCCCCCCCACGAGTGTCCTGGATATGACACTAAACAATCCGATGGTGAGGCTTCAGCAATGCTGGAGCTTTAAGGAATGTGGAGTACCCCTTCACTGCCATTGCTCCTAGGTCCACTCTGACCCGGAGTGGTAGCACCGGATAGGATCCTATCTATGGGTCAAATAGAACTAAACTGTCTACTTATGCTTAACTGAATTACTTGAAATAGAACTGTGATGACATGTAAAACGGGTACTTATGGTAAACTGAATTTTTTTAAATAGAACTGCTTTGACATTTAGACTGCGTACTTACGCTTAATTGAATTACTTGAAATAGAACTGTTTTGACATTTAAACTGCGTACTCATGCTAAACTTTATTGTTTGAATTAAAACTGTTTTGACATTTTTTTAAATCTATATCATACATCTTCATTGATGCATCGGGATGGGTCATCAGTGATTTTTCCTTTGGGTTCAAGGGGGATTTCGGGTCTTGCAACATCAGACCCCCTCACCCAAATGACCCAATTGGCATTGACTTTACTCCAACTCCCATCCCGGCAGCTAACCTGCGCATCCACACAAGGAGAAAAAAAAGGCTCCATATATAATTTTGCAACAGCCAATCAGAGCTAAGCTCTTTTGATGACTTCTCAATCTTTCCTTTAAAAATCGGGAGGCCACTTTTCTCTTTCTTTTCGACCACAATGACGTCGTTATTCGGCTATTAATAAAAAAATGCGATTAAAACAACAAACTCCTATACAAAATTGACATACGTTTAGTTTTTGTTTTAAAACTTATTTTCATTAAACACTGCACATAAATATACAATTACGAACTAAATCAGACGCCGCGCATACGTTACGAACTAAATCAGACGCCGCGCATACGTTACGAACTAAATCAGACGCCGCGCATACGTTACGAACTAAATCAGACGCCGCGCATACGTTACGAACTAACGCCGAACTAAATCAGACGCCGCGCATACGTTACGAACTAACGCCGAACTAAATCAGACGCCGCGCATACGTTACGAACTAAATCAGACGCCGCGCATACGTTACGAACTAAATCAGACGCCGCGCATACGTTACGAACTAAATCAGACGCCGCGCATACGTTACGAACTAAATCAGACGCCGCGCATACGTTACGAACTAACGCCGAACTAAATCAGACGCCGCGCATACGTTACGAACTAACGCCGAACTAAATCAGACGCCGCACATACGTTACGAACTAACGCCGAACTAAATCAGACGCCGCACATACGTTACGAACTAAATCAGACGCCGTGCATACGTTAAAACTTCCTTATCGAACGGTTCACGAATGAGAAAAGATGAAAAAAAAATAAATAAAAATTTTTTAACCCCCCCCCAAAAAAAACCACCTGAGTAATACGTTGGAATCTTCACAAAAACATTGTCGTTTAAAATGCTATATTTACAAAATGGCTAAAACGTCTAAGATATTATTCAATTAAATGAATTGATTTCAAATGAACGCTTCAAACCTAATACAACCACACACCTTCACGCAAAAAATAAATAACATAGATAAAAAAAATAAAGTATATAACTAAATAAAATCTTACAAAACGTATATATCGTTTAAAATAAGACGGACTTTTTTTCCCCCGCAAATTTTCAAACTATCTACAACCACAACTATCCGCCCTTCGGGTCCACAACCAATTCGTTGCTCTTTCAGCAGCAGTGGTAATATTTTTCTGGGCCTTTCGTTTTACCGCTCCTGAAATGCCGATGCTTGATAACGCTTTACTCATCGACCTTGCGTTAAATCCGCGACATCCCACTTCGATTGCCTGGCATATTGCCTGCCAACTATTCACTCGACATTGCTCTACTAGCGGCTCATATTTGGCTATTTTTCTTTCGTGCGTGGACTCCATGTTTTCTTCACATGGGACTGACAGTTTCTACATTATCACCTTCTTTGTGGAATTTGAAACCATTACTATATCTGGTCGGAGCTTTGTCTCCACAATATGTGCTGGAAACTTCGTCTGCCTTTCCAGGCCCACCA
The DNA here is from genome assembly GCA_963585895.1 of Sepioteuthis lessoniana. Lineage (NCBI taxonomy): Eukaryota > Metazoa > Mollusca > Cephalopoda > Myopsida > Loliginidae > Sepioteuthis > Sepioteuthis lessoniana. The sequence continues at coordinate 100,672,851 of OY757922.1, read as the reverse complement.
ACAATTGCCAATCTGGCGCCGATGATAACATCGATACTTTATTTTTTGTCCGCGGCTGTTTCGAGCTTTCCGCTTTTACAAAAATAACCTTATGTCTTCCGGGACTGAATCTATTCGATTTTATTGCCTCAGATACCACTTCAGCAATAACTTTGAGGACCTGGTCATGTTGCCAACGATAACACCCTTCACTCAATGATCTTGCGCATCCTGATAGCAAATGCTGTAGCGTTCCTTTACCCCCGCACAACTGACATGCTGGGGTATCACTTTTGCCCCATGTGTGAAGGTTTGATGGGCTTGGAAGAAGATCATAAACTGCCTGGATCTGGAATCTGAGCTGGCTTAAGTCGGCCTTCCACAAGTCCGACCAGGTTATTCGCCGCCGAACATAATTTTCCCATCTGGTTCAGGCACCCTGTTGAGAAAGTCCTACCATCTTTGCCAGCCTAGTCTCCTCTATACCTTCTCTTACTTCTTATTGCAAGAGCGCCCTTCTTTCTTTCCCTCTGGCGTTGTCTATCCTGGGACTAGGATAGTATCCTAGGCCTCTTGTCTCTCTGGCCACTGTACCGACCATAACCTTCTGCTGCAACCTCTCTTCCGCAACCTTCAGTTCCCTGGCAGCGCTCCACCTCCTTCCTGTGCGGATTTCAATTCCTGCTCCTGATACCTTTAGGTCTCTAGAATCTCTATACAAAATCGCCTCTCTTGTGCGTGTCACCACAAACTCTTCTTTGAGACCCCTGAAAGTAAGTTGGATCGCATTGGTGGTCTCGTATAAAGCCACGCAACATAGGCTCTTTGGCAAACCCAACCATCTCCTTAAATAGCAGCTAATTTTCCTTTTCATTCCTTCTACTGTAGTAATAGCTACCTCGTATAACATGAGTGGCCATAATATCCGCGGCAGAAATGCGTGTTGATACAACCACGCCTTAAACTTGCCGGGCAATCCTTTTTTATCTATCTTCCTTAGCCAACCATCAAGGTCGCCCCCTATTCCTTTAATTGCAGCTTGATCCTTAGTACTGCTGTCGAACCACTTGCCAAGACTTTTTACAGGCTTCTCAGTCACAGTTGGGATGAATTCGCCGGCGATTGTGAACCGTGCCGTGCTTTTAATCTTTCCCTTTTGTAGTACTAGGGACCTAGATTTTCCTGGTTTAAACCTCATGCGGGCACATACTATGAGTTTTTCTAAGCCCCTTACTATCCATTTACAGCCTATGACTGATGATGTTGTCACTGTAATATCGTCCATGTATGCTCTCAATGGAGGCTGCCGTATCCCGGACTTTACCCTTGGACCCCGACACTCCACTTCCGCTGACTTGATTATCATATTCATCGCAAGGGAGAAGAGAGTGGCTGAGATTGTGCATCCGGTTATAATTCCCCTCTCTAGCCTGTGCCAGTCCGATGTCTTAGTACCCGACGTAACTCTCAGATTTAAGTTATTGTAATAATCTAAGATAAGGTTACTGAGGGAACTTGGAACATGATATCTGCGGAGTGTCTCTTCGACCACTTTATGCGGGATTGAACCGTACGCGTTTGCCAGGTCTAGCCATAGCACCGCTAAATTTCCATTATTTTCTCTAGCTTCACGTACAAGCTGCGATACCATGCCGGTATGTTCAATGCAACCTGGCATTCCAGCGACACCTCCTTTCTGTACTGAAGTATCAATGTACTCGTTCATTATTAGGAACTTAGAAAGACGTCTCGACAGAAAGCTGAAGAATATTTTCCCTTCTGTATTTAGTAGCGATATTATCCTGAATTGGTCGATTTCTTTTGACTTTTCTTCTTTTGGGATCCACTCACCTTCGGCTTGTCTCCACTGATCCGCAGCTCTCCCTCTCCTCCAGATTGTCCGCAATACTTTCCATAATAACTTTAGAATGCCAGGACATCGTTTATAAACTGTGTACGGAACTCCATTCGGACCCGGAGCTGCGCTTGTCTTTGCTGCCTTAACCACTTCTTGGATTTCCTTCCATGTTGGAGGTTTATCATTAAATTCAACAGTTGGTGGTTCTGGACTTATCAAGGAGTTTATGTTACCGAGTTCCACGTCTCTGCTTGGATCACTGAAGGTGTAACTCAGGTGGGCGTTTATTTCTTTCACTGGGCTTTCCAACATACCACTTCTCTTATCACCGAGTAACTTACGAGCAAATCCGAATGGATTTGCTATGAAATTTGTCCTCTTCCTGGCTCTCTCCTTTTCCCTCCGTCTATGCCATTCTGCTCTTCGTATGGCTTTAAGTTTCGTTCGAAACTGTGTACTTATACTAAATTGAATTGCTTAAAATAGAAATGATTTTGTATGCTAAACTTAATTGTTCGAAATTGAACAGTTTTTTTTTACATTGAAACTGTATACTAAACAGTATGCTAAACAGAAGTGTTTAAATAGAACTGTTTTAAACATTGAAACTGTGTACTTATGCCGCACTGAATTGTTTGAAATAAAATTATTTTGACATTTAACTGTGTGTAAATAAAAAAAAAACAACTATACTTATTCTAAACTGAATTGTTTGAAATAGAATGTTTATATGTATAAAGACGGATTTGGCTTTAATAACCAACAATGATTGATGTGCCCTAAAACCAAACCAGACCAAATCCTGATGATGGTTTATTGAATTCGAAACATTATAAAACACACACACACGCGCGCGCGCATGAATATATGATAAAAATAATGTTAAAAATAAGTAAAATAAAAGATATCTTAGAACGCAAGTAAAATGAAAATCAATCCTTTATCTGTTATTCTATCGATATCTCCTTTTTATGACCAGCCTTTGATGTTTATTGGTGCTGGTGGACCCAAATAAAAACATAAGAAGTCCTGTTCTGTTGGCGTCTCTAGAAGTCGTTGTCTGGAGATTTGGTAGAGGGGCTGAATTCTAATGAACAAAATGGATCAGAGACATCACTCCCTTACTGACACATAAACACACTTCTTTCTATATGCAAGGGCTCACAGCTATTTTGGGGGGTGTCCACGTGGGGTAATGCTGAAAGCGATGGACTGCGGAATCGTAATAAGCGAGTTCGTACTCCAGTCGCGCTATTACGTTCACTTTCGGGCAAATGCACATATCCTCCCAGCTATGGGTTAAAAAGTACCACTAGTTCTTATAGGAGAATAGCTTTGGCATTAAATAACCTACAAAGGTTTATCTGCCATTAAACAAAGAAACCAAACCAAATCACAGCTATTTTGAGCCAGTACTATTCCGATCCTGGAAGCCGCGCGCCTTTTCGCCATGTGTCATTCTGACGGGTGCGCCCCGGCTAAATGATAATGGGCTGTTCGTTGCATTTGTTTCCCCACAAGCAATACCAGCTAAGTTCATGGCTTGGTGCCTGAGACGCCACAATATCGGGAGCATTTTATGGCCTGGTTGCACATAAGTCTCGATTCGTGCGTGGCTTCCCACTATAAAATGGCCTTGTGTCGCATTCTGGCTTGGTGCGAAGTCAGTTAAATACCTAGCAATATTTCAATCTTCTGCAACGTCTTTTGGCCTATCTTCTTCACCTCTTTTAAAAAGAGACGGTGAGAGCAGAACCCGGATGTGATCCCAACAACAATCAGTCAAAGGAAAAGAACTTTCTTGCATTCTCCCCACTAAAGATTATTATTGTACCTTTTACAATTCATAATAAATGCTGAAGGATTTGTTTTCTTTCGCCCGTGTTGTCTTATCTTTGTAGATTCCATAGTCATCAGAAATAATACTTAGAAAGAAAATCCGCCTAACACACGGTGTTCTGATATACCACGTGCCTTTCGATATCGGCTTATTTCTCTTTCTTTGGCATAATTCAGAGATACTTCCAATGTTCGATGAATTCCATTATGATGCTAGCAAAGTTTAAAAAAAAGAAGTTTTAAGCAGACGATAACGTCTACCATGGCAACTGGAAAGATGAGCTAGTTTCCCTTGATGATGTCAAAAGTATCCTTGAGAGTCGCATTGTGGAGATGGAGTTCACGAGAACCTCCTCTTTTCTATAATTTTTTCAGAATCTCCACAAAACCGCATCTCCAAATCTGAGAATGAATAATAATTCTATCGTATTTTTCTATATGTGCCGTCTGATGCCATCTTCAAGTCACTCATCACGGTGTAGTACTTAGATATTAGATACATGGTAAGGAGTTTATCTTCAATTAGAGGAAACATAATTTATAAGAAAAAGAGGGGGGGTTTTGTTTGTTTTTTAACTTTTTAATTTTATAATTATTTACTTCATTTACTAATTATTTACTAATTATTTTTTTACATCAGCGTTAACTGATGGTCTTTCACTAAAGTTTGAGTGACAGCAAGTCTCCTCAAGTTTCCAGGACTCTTTCTTAGTATTCTGGCCGTTCTCAATAATGCTGTAGTTTGGATGGTCTGCACTCGTCCTCCAACCTCCAAGTCATCCAGTTCCTTTAATAATCCTTTGGTGACTGTGCCAAAAGCACTAATCACGATTGGTAGAATTGTCACTTTCATGTTCCATAGTCTTTTCAATTCCTTACCAAGGTGCAGGTACTTATTCTTTTTTTCACTTTCTTTCAATTTTATTCTGTGGTCAGCAGGGACAGCAAAGTCCACAATTTTACAACTTCTCTTTTATTTGTTGATTACGGTCTGGTCTTCTGGCCGAGATTAGGTGATCGGTTCGTATGTCAAAGTCCCATAGGAGTTTGTGTGTGTCATTCTCTTGGACAGATGCTGGGTTGTGCATATACCATTTGTTCGTATGGTCAAATTTTAATTTCTTGTACAACTTCCTATGGATCACCTTGCCCACTCAATCGTGTCTGGTCTTATACACCTTCTGTGATAATTTGCTGCATTCACTTATTATATGATTGATGGTTTCGTCTCTATCACCACTTAGCCTACATTTGCTATTTTGTTGCGTCTTATCTATTCTCGCTTTGATTTTATTGGTTCTTATGACGTTGTTTTGAGCTGTTATTAGGAGAGATTCTTTTTCTCTTTTAAAGTTTCCTATTCCACATATTCCACATTTCCTATAGCCACATCCAGGTTTTTTCGTGTGAGATATTGTTTATCAGTCGTTTAAAACGCTTATCGTAGTCGACCGACTACTCATAACCCAAACGAAAACAAAACAAACCCCATTCCTAAAAATGATGAGTCACTGATGTCGTCAGCCAATAGTATTTAGGAACTATTCGTTAAGGGACTAAATTGCTCCGCACAGAACGTTTTCTTTAAATATTCAATTCAGCCTGTCTTTCTAAGGACAGTCCTCAACTAATGGACAAAATAGGTAGTATTTAAAAATACATGGTCGAATTAGAATGAAGTTTCTCACTATAATATAGTAATAATAAGCAAGGCCATCCAACATAGACCACATAGTGTAGTGGCACAGGATAGCTATAAAAGCAGCGGTATCAAACCGGGTCGAATCAGTTGAGCTGGGGGGCAAGCCGAGGGTGTGGGAGGAAGACAGATTCTTCCCTGGTCGTTCTACGACTGAAGCCTAATCAGCAGCAGCTGCCCAAGGACTGCTCAAGGCTTCCACTAAAGCAGACGTCCTGATTCCAGTCGCAGACGACGCAGGAAAATTGCCAGCCTCTCAGCTTAAAAGTCCTTTTCAGGGCTACTCAGAAAGTATTTCCAAACACCTCCTGTGACGGCACAATGCAGCAGACACAATTACCAACCTCTCAGGGCTAATTCAGGAAGTCTAATACTTTTTGAGACAGCACCAGCAGCTATCAGCCCTACACCGGCGACCTTCCTGCAGCAGCGCTTACCAGTTCTGCACCAGCAGCTGCCAGTCCTGCCCCAGCGACCGTCTTCCTGCACCAGCGATCACCTTTCCTTCACCAGCAGCTACCAGTTCTGCACCAGCAGATACCAGTCCTAAACCAGCGACCACCAATCCAACAAATACCAGTCTTGTACCAGCTGTCCAGACCTGCTCCAGCAACTAGATCCTGTTCCAATGATTACCATCCGGCCGCGGCGATTGTTGGCCGTACGCTTTTTCGATTTACGATTCGCCATAATAAAGTTTGGCCTTTCGAAGCAACACCCCAGTTTTGCCATTCTTGCCTAATTCGTTGTCAGTCACTTATATTTTAAAAGTTTGCGGGGACCGATATATTTATCTGGCCTTCGCAACACGCTCATAGAATTGCTTTTCTTCCTATTTTTGTTTCCTATTTATTATCATTCTCTTGGCCATCATGCTGTCAGGTCCTCGAGTCGTTGTATCGATGCGTCAACACTGTCTTCAATGCTGGCGAGTCCTCTTCCTCCTTCCTTTCTTGATACATATAGTCTGTCAACGTCGTCTCTGGGGTGTAATGCTTTATGCTTGGTCATTAGTTTTCTTTTTTCTTTGGTCCATTTGCTTAAGTTCTTCTCTGGTCCACTTTAAAAAGGGTCCTGAATATCTAACGAGGGATACAGCCCAGGTATTTATTTCTTTTATAGTTTTGTCTCAAGTAGCTTTTTAGTTCTCCCGGGATATGCTTTCTTAATTTTTCTTTCATCTTCACTTGTTTGACGGTGTCAGTCTCTAAGATGCACAAGTATTTGTAGGTTTCCTTTTCTCCGTACGTTTTTATCTTGTCTTGATTTGGTTGTTCCATTCCGTCAATCAGATGTCGTTTGTCACTTTTCATTACTATCATAGCACATTTTTATATACAAAATTCCATTCCTTTGTCCTGACTGTATATTCTAACTGCGTGAATTAGAGTTTCCAGTTCTTTTTCATTATTTGATAAGAGTTTGATGTCATCCATGTACATTAGATGATTGATTTTTTCCTGCGATCTACTAAGTTTGTATCCGGCAGTGCATTTTATGAGTATGTGGTTAAGTGGTATCATGGCAATTATGAATAGTAACGGTGATAGTGCATCTCCTTCAAATATACCTCTTTGAATCTTTGCTTCAGTTAAGCTTCTTCCTCCTGCTATCCATTCCACTCTCCAGGTTTTCATGGTTTTCTCGATAAAGTTTATGAATTCATCTGATATTTTGTACATTTTGAGGCAGTTTATTATCTAGCTTTGAGGGACTATAGCTAGATTTTTCCGTTTGATCTTGCTCTCATTTAGGATGTTTTGATCTATGTAAAGTAACTCTGCTGTGCCTCTGGATCCTTTGCAGCATCCTTTCTGTTCCTCAGGCAACAATCTGCGGCTTGATAGCGAGTAGTAAATCTCTTCCTTAATTTGTGCTGTTAATATTTTCCACGTCATCGGTAGGCAGGTTATGGGTCTGTAGTTGTTTTGGACGGTTCTTTTTGCTTGGGTCATTTTGGATCAATGCGGTCTTTCCTTTGGTCATCCATTCGGGTACATGTGCTTCTTGTAGGCATCTGTTCATTTCTAGTGCTATTCTGTCGTTGATGGAAATGAATTTCTTGAACCAGAAACCATGTATTCCATCATGGCCTGGCGTTTTCCAGTTTTATTTTTTTAGTATCATTTTGTGTAAATCTATGCGTATTTCTGCTTTCGGACCTTCTTCGAGCCCTAATTCTTTTGTCATATTGTTTATCCATTTGGCTTTTTCCTTATTTTTTTTGTCATATTTTAGTCCAAAATCGTTCGGTTTCTCTTGCATCCAGTTGTTGGTATGTTTTCGTGTCATCTCCTCCCAATTGTTGGTAGAATTTTCTTTCGTTGTTTTGGAATGTCCTGTTTTGTCTGTATTGTTTTATCCTTTGTCGGTATCTATTTAATCTTCCTTCTTTCGCCAGTACCTTCTGGTTTATTTCTTCAAGTTGTATTGTTATTTTTTCTTTTTGTATTGCCATTTTCTTTTTGTCTCTACACGTTCCTGCGTCTTTCCTTTGTTTTATCATTTTGGCCTGTTTTCGTAGATTTTTTTTATCTGCGTTCCCAGTCGAATTTCCCATCCTGGTTTTGATTTTTTTTTTCGTGCTTTTTGAGGGATCCCAATTTTCTCACCAACTGATTTCTCCCCTGCATAGATTAGTTCATTTAATTCGGTTATATTATTCGTTGATATGTAAGGTAGTACTTGAATTATTTTTCCGTCTTAACTGTTCTCCATTCTATGTTTCTTAGTGATGGTAAGGTAGTCTTTTTCCCGTTCACAATTCCCTTTAAACTTTCTAGATTTCCCTTTTGTTCTTGTGTTAGTGTTTGCTCTGGGTTGTTTGGTTGTGTGGCGTTTCCATTTTCCAAAGTTGACGGTTCATTTCTTTTTTGTTATTTTGGGGTTTTTTTTGTTAATTTTTTATGTGTCTGGTACTATCTTGTTTATTATTTATTTTCTGGTGTATTTCTAGTATTTCAATGTCAGAAAACCAACCCTTCTTTATTATTGTTCTAACTTTGTCGGCAAGTCTTTGGCTTGTCTGAAAACTAGCATATTCTCGCTAGATCTCTATTATTTTCCCCTATATCCTCTTTGTGTAGGGTTGCTCATAAAATAGCAGTGTAGTGCAATTTGGTTGTCTTCCCAAGTCCATGTTTTGTGCTTACGTCTTTGGTTGATGTGGTTCCTTAAATCGTCATTCGTGTACCTGAAAAAAGAACAACCAACATTCGCAGGATGACCCTCAGCTCTCCCACGTTGGCTATCAGGAGAGCACCTGCCGATCATGACACCCAAGCCTGTTGCCTGGGTCCCACGTTGTGTCATATTTTGATTCAACATTTTTATGGATTTGGGTGGTATATTGTGGCTATACTAGACCCAGTAGTTGTTTAAAATCTGCGCGCCTGACACAGATGTGACCAAGAACACTAGCGGTGACTGTTCATGAACAGTAGGTAAAGAAAAAACAAAACAAAACAAAAAACAAAACAAAACATTATTACTCGAACTAACTGCCTGAACTGGCTTCAGATTTTCCTGTATCACTGTTATGGTCTATATTTACTGCCCTATTTTGAGACTTTATTTACGCTAAGGCTGGTCATATTTTAATAAAGATACGGCTCCATATGTTTTTTCCGGTGGTATTGAAGACGGTAATCATTCTTACTAAGCGCTTTCAGACTTTATAAGGTACGTATTTTTCATCGATTGAGAGAAGTCAGAGATGAGCCATATGGAGATTAGCAAAGCAAATTTAAACAAATCTTTTGTGATTTCGAAATAGTTTAGCTGAAAATAATTTTGGGAATTAAAAATCTTCATTTGAAAAACAAAAGTTCACCCAAAGATTTTACGAGTAACGGAAAAATCAATGTTTTCTAAATTAAAGACAAATTTTCCAGACCCGATTTTCATTGAACACCTCACAGCGAAGATTCGTTCATCTGCCCTAACAGTTCGATTCCTGCCATCTGATTATTGGGGAGGAGGGAGTTAAAATATTTTCTTAGAAATAGAGGTCATGTGACATTCTAGAATGTTCCATTCTAAAGTCATTTATTTATTTATTTTCCCCCATTCCTCCTAAATTCTAAAACATACCTTCATAGCAGTAACACGTAAGTTATTATTATTATTATTATTATCATAATTATTATCATTATTATTATCATTATTATTATTATCATCATTATTATCATTATCATTATTATTATCATTATTATCATTATTATTATTATCATTATCATTATTATCATTATTATTATTATTATTATCGTTATTATTATTATTATTATTATTATTATTATTATTATTATTATTATCATTATTAGACAATCTAGAATTGCCTGGCAAACAATAAACGAAGTGAGCAGAAGAAAGAACACAGCCAAAGCAAAACTTAAAGCAGCAAACCAACAAGAAAGAATAAAACTGTGGAAACAGCACTTCGAAAACTTACTTGGAAACCCACCAAAAATAACGCATGAACCAATCACCAGAATAATTAGCAAACAATTAGACATTAAACTTGGACCGTTCACACAAGGAGAACTCGACTCGGTTCTCAGAAAAATTAAAAATAGGAAAGCTGCAGGACTGGACGAAATTCCCCCGGAAGTATGGAAGACCAGACAATTCGACGACATACTGCTCCGACACTGCAACGCAGTATACAATCAAAATCCGATAGATAGATGGACGAAGGAATGCATACTCCCCTTCCCTAAAAAGGGGGACCTCGGATTAGCCAAAAACTACCGAGGCATAACACTTACATCCATAGCTGCCAAAATCTACAATGCCCTACTACGAAACCGAATAGAACCCAAAATCGACAACATACTTAGAAAAAACCAAAATGGCTTCCGAAGAAATAGATCTACGACCTCACAAATACTAACCATCCGCAGAATCCTTGAAGGTGTACGGGCAAAGAACCTACAAGCGACATTAATATTTGTCGACTTTACCAAGGCTTTCGACTCCATTCACAGAGGAAAGATGGAACAAATCCTACTAGCGTACGGCATACCTAAAGAAACCGTAGCGGCAATAACGATTCTCTATAGAAACACTAAAGTAAAAGTACGATCACCAGATGGAGACACAGAATACTTCGACATTGTAGCAGGAGTACTACAAGGGGACACGCTGGCTCCGTATCTCTTTATCATTTGTCTAGACTACGTACTTAGAACATCGATTGACAAAATCAAAGAGAATGGCTTCGAACTGACGAAGAAAAGAAGCAGAAGATACCCCGCAACAACAATTACCGACGCCGACTACGCCGATGACATAGCGATACTGGCAAATACACCTGACCAAGCCGAAACACTTCTGCATAGCCTGGAACGAGCAGCAGCAAGCATAGGCCTCCATGTTAATGCACACAAAACGGAATATATGTGCTATAACCAAACGGGGGACATCTCCACTCTAGAAGGAACCCCTCTTAAACTAGTAGACAAATTCACGTACCTAGGAAGCAGCGTCGAATCAACCGAAAAGGACATCGAAACGAGGTTAACGAAAGCATGGACAGCTATCAATAGGCTATCGACTATATGGAAATCAGACCTAACCGATAAAATGAAACGCAGTTTCTTCCAGGCAGCGGTCACATCGATACTGCTATATGGATGCACTACATGGACGCTAACAAAACGGCTGGAGAAGAAACTAGATGGCAATTACACAAGAATGCTGCGTGCAATCCTGAACAAGTCCTGGCAGCAACACCCCACAAGACACCAACTGTACGGCCATCTGCCCCCTATCACGAAAACTATTCAAGTTAGGCGAACCAGACATGCAGGACATTGCTGGAGAAGCAGAGATGAACTCATAAGAGATGTACTCTTATGGATCCCCACACACGGCCGCGCAAAAGCAGGACGACCAGCACAAACGTACATTCAGCAGCTATGTGAGGATACAGGTTGTTGTCCTGAAGACCTACCTAGGGCGATGAACGATAGGGAGGAGTGACGAGAGAGGGTCAGGGATATCCGTGCTGCCAGCACGATATGATGATGATGATTATTATTATTATTATTATTTATTTATTTATTTATTCGTTTATTTACCTATTCATTTTTATTTTTTAAATTTTTTAAAAGTCTAAATAAACTCATTTTTCTTCTTTGATAACATGGACACATTCGTGTGAAAATTATCCCCAATTCTCTTCTACAATTGTCTTCTACATTGTCTTCAATGCCAAAATAAATATTGAAATTGATAAATTTTAAAAATTCTATTTTTAAGAGTTGAATTTTTCTTTGGAGAAAAAAAAGAAAAGATAACTATTAATTTCGATGTTTGTATAATTTGAAGTAAATCTGACTGTAAGGATGTATACATCTATGCAAACAGACAAAAAAATCGTTTTTTAAGAATGACATTAGCACATTTTTTGACAAAAAGATAATAACTAAAGTGGTCATTTTTTTTTAACTAAACTGGTCATTTTTTAAAACTAAACTGGTCATTTCTTAAAACTAAACTGGTCATTTCTTAAAACTAAACTGGTCATTTTTTAAAACTAAACTGGTCATTTTTTAAAACTAAACTGGTCATTAATAATACCAGGATAATTATGTGTATTTAAGTATGGTGTAGTGTATGTAAGAGGTTTCTATTTGTACTTGACACATAAAGTGTTTATATCATGATTTATATCATGATTTTTAAGATAATCTCTTTCCCTAACAATTTAGTAGGACATGACAAAGAAACGTTTGTTTTATATTCTTGAAAGACTTTTATGTCGACTTAGTTTACTGTCACAGTGTATAAAGATTTCAGTACATTGTATTAAAAACAAAACTTAACAAATCCTTAAAATGATGCCACACAGAAAAGAAATTCAAAAGAAAAGTTTTATCAATTAATGATAAGCTTGAAATAATTATTGATATTTATAAAATCCATCAATTATAACAGAACTCTCAAATCCATAAAGGGTATTGTAACAACTGGAGTCTTAATCTCTAATTATTATACTCTCTAATCTAAGCGGGTTTTGAAGGTGATCTTGCCCAGTCAGCTGGGGGGGGGGGCTGTAGAATACACCATCTGCTTCTCTGCAGAGGGGTAAGATCCCACCCAATGAGTGTCCTGGATATGACACTAGGCAATCTGATGCTGAGGTTCCAGTAATGCTGGATCTTTGAGGAATGCAGTGTACCCCTCCACTGTTATCGTTCCCAGGTCCACTCTGGCCCAGAGTGGAAGTACTCAATAAGGCTCCTATCCATGGGTCAAATAGAAGTAAACCGTGTTTTTTTTAGTTTACTGATTTTGGCGTTCCAACAGCGTATGTATGCTAAACTGAATTGTTTAAAATAGAACTGTTTTGACATTTAAACTGCATACTTATGCTAAACTGAATTGCTTGAAATAGAACTGTTTTGACATCTAAACTGTGTACTTATATTAAACTGAATTAACTGAAATAAAACCGTTTTGACATTAACTCTGTGTATTTCCCAGTTGGCATAGGCTGTAGAATATATTGACAGCACCTCTGCAGAAGGATAAGACCTCACCCCGCCAACGAGTGTCCTGGTATATGACACTAAAAAATCTGATGGTGAGGTTACAGTAATGCTAGGGCTTTGGGAATGCAGAGCGCCCCTTCATTGCCATTGTTTCCAGGTCCACTTTGGCTCAGAATGGTAGCACCTGATAGGGCCCCATCTATAGGTTGAATAGAACTAAACTGCATACCTATGCTAAACTGAATTGTTTGTATTAGAACTATTTGACTAAACTGAATAGCTTGAAATAGAAATGTTTTTAACAATTAAACTGAGTACTTACATTTAAACTGCGTGTTTATGCTAAGCTGAATTGTTTGAAATAGAACTGTTTTTAACATTGAAACTGTACTTTTGCTAAATTGAATTGTTTAATATAAAACTGTTTTGATATTTGAATGTGTGTAAAAAAATCTATACTTATACTGAACTGAATTAGAACTGTTTGAATAAACTTCATCATCATCATCATGTCGTGCGGCCAGCACGGATATACATGACACTCTCTCTCCACGTCTCCCTACCATTCATCGCCGCTGGCAGGTCTTCAGGGTTACATCCCGTATCATCACATAGCTGCTGTATGTATGTTCGAGCTGGTCGTCCTGCTTTTGATTGGCCATATGCAGGGGTCCACAGGAGTACATCACTTACAAGCTCGTCCTTGCTTCTCCACCAGTGTCCGGCATGTCTGGTTCGTCTAGCTTGGATAGTTTTCGTGATAGGTGGTAGGTGACCGTATAGTTGGTGCCTTGTGGGGTGTTGCTGCCAGGACTTGTTCAATGTTGCTCTCAACATTCTTGTATAATTGCTGTTTAGCTTCTTCTCCAGCCGTTTAGTCAGCGTCCAAGTAGTGCATCCATATAGCAGTATCGACACGACCGCAGCCTGGAAGAAACTGCGTTTAATTTTATCGGTCAGGTTTGATTTCCATATGATCGAATGCCTATCGATAGCTGACAATGCCTTCGTTAGCCGTGTGTCGATGTCTTTTTCGGTTGATGAGACGCTACTTCCTAGGTAGGTGAATTTGTCAACCAGTTTCAGATAGGTTCCGTCTAGTGTGGAGATGTCACCTTTCTGATTAAAGCACATAAATTCAGTTTTGTGTACATGGATTCCAATGCCTGCAGCGGCTCGTTCCAAACAATGCAGTAGTGTTTCGGCTTGGTTGGGTGTATTGGCCAGCAGCGCTATGTCATCGGCGTAGTCGGCGTCGGTAATTGTTTTTGCGTGGTACCTTCTGCTTCTTTTCTTTGTCAGTTCGAAGCCTTTTTCTCTAATGTTATCGATCGATGTCCTAAGTATGTAGTCTAGACAGACGATAAAGAGGTATGGGGCTAGCGTGTCCCCTTTTAGTACTCCTGCTACAATGTCGAAGTATTCTGTGTCTCCATCCGGCGAATGCACTTTCACTTTGTTGTTTCTGTAGAGAATAGTTATTGCTGCTACGGTTTCTTCTGGTAGGCCGTATGCTAGTAGGATTTGTTCCATCTTCCCTCTGTGAATGGAATCGAAGGCCTTGGTAAAATCGACAAATAATAATGTCGCCTGTAAGTTTTTTGCCCTCACGCCTTCTAGGATTCTACGAATGGTCAATATTTGTGAGGTCGTGGACCTGTTTCTTCTGAAGCCATTTTGGTTTTACCTCAGGATTTTGTCGGTTTGGGGTACTATGCGGTTTCGTAGTAGGGCATTGTAGATTTTGGCTGCTAAGGATGTAAGTGTTATACCTCGATAGTTCTTGGCTAATCCGAGGTCACCCTTTTTAGGGAAGGGGAGGATGCATCCCTTCGTCCATCTGTCTATCGGATTTTGGTTATAGACTGCGTTGCTGTGTCGGAGCAGTATGTCGTCGAATTGTCTAGTCTTCCACACTTCTGGAGGAATCTCGTCAAGCCCTGCAGCTTTCCTATTTTTAATTTTTCTAAGAACCGAGTCGAGTTCTTCTTTGGTGAACGGTCCTAGTTTAATGTCCATTTGCTTACTGATAATTCTGGGGATCGGTTCCTGCGTAACGTTCGGAGGGTTAGCTAGTAGGTTTTCAAAATGCTGTTTCCACAGTTTTATTCTTTCTTGTTGGTTTGCCGCTTTCAGTTTTGCTTTGGCTGTGCTTTTCCTTCTACTCACTTCATTTATTGTTTGCCAGGCTATCCTAGATTGCCGATCTTGCATCGAGTCTCTAATCTTATCTAGCTTGAAATAGAAATGTTTTTGATAATCAAACTGAGTACTCGTGGTAAAGTGAATTGATTGAAATAAAACTGATTATTTGTATAAAAATGGATTTGGTATTAGATAACCTACAAAGGTTGATATACCATAAAAGCCAAACAACCAACCAACAATCCTGAAGGTCATTCATTGAGTTATGAATGAATGAAAATTACGAGAGTAAAAGATAAACACTAAAACAAGTAGAATTTGATGATTAACTTGAAATTGTTGTGACATGTGAAAATGTTTTATTGAAGTAATTTTAAGTAGACGTTCAAGTTTAGTGCATTGATCAGTGAAAGGATTGTAACAAGATTGAGATATGCTAAAAAGTGACGTAAAGATGTTTAGTTGGTAAGACAGAAAATCTAATAGTTTTATATTTAAATGCTTTTTTCAATTCTTGTGTGGTAGTTTGGTACTTAGTGTTGGTAGTCATTTGATAAGAAAGTACTTGGCTAAATGACAACATATAAAGTTAACACAACATTTTTCATCAGTTATAATATTTAATTATAGAAAAACAAAGATAAACTTATACAAAAGAAAGCATAATAGATATGATGTAAAAATAAAAAGTCTCAAAAATATATTTGGTAAAAAAGGATAAGAAAGCTGCAGAACTGTTATACAATCTTTATCTATTTCTTAATAAAGACATGTGTGAAGGAATTTTAAACATTCTACTGTGTAGGGACAATGTGTGGTTCCACTTTGTCTAAAACTGTGTTGCTTTGCTCATTTATGTGCAAGGTGAACAAAAAACTGTGAACCGTATGTGCTGATGTACTTCTAAGTAAAAATGTATGGAAAAATTATTCGTTAAAAACGCATTCAGAATTGAAATTAAATTGAATCATTTTATAATGTGCCGATATATTGCTTCTAAAGTGTGTGCCCCCCAATCAAGAAAAGTCTGGAAATTACTGACTTGAGGAAAAAATAAAGTTACAGAAAATAAAAACAGTCAGGGTCCAGAATTTGATAAATGCACATTTTTCTATCGTTTGCTGAAGTCTTTCAATTTTCTTATCTGTAAATGTATATCATTGAATTTAGAAAAAGAACCAAATAAAAAAACAATTGGATAGGAAGTATTTCTCTTTTTATTTTGGAAGATTTCTCCCTTTTTTTTTGGTTGCCCAATCAGCTGGGGCTTTAGAATACACCAACTGCTTCTCCGCAGAGGGGTAAGACCCCACACCCAATGAGTGTCCTGGAGATGACACTAAACCATTTGATAATGAGGCTCCAGTAATGCTTGAGCTTTGAGGAATGCAGAGTACCTCTTTATTGCTATCGCTCCCTGGTCCATTCTGACTTAGAGTGGTAGCACCTGATAGGGTCCTATCTATGGGTCAAATAAAACTGAACTGTCTACTTAGGATAAACTGAATTGTTTGAAATAGAACTGTTTTGACTTTTAACTGAACTGTTTTGACATTTAAATGTTTGTAGACAAAAACTATACTTATACTAAACTGAATAGTTTGAAATTTAATTCGGTGTTAAATGACCTGAAAAGGGTTGATACGCTTTAAAAAAACAAAACAAACAACTAACCAACTTTTTATTTTGGAAGATTTCTATCTTCTCAAATCAATGAATTTTATCATTCTAAATATAATTATTTAGCATTCAAAGGGAAAATGATGTCTCGCTTCATTTATTTTAATCTATTAAATCTGATACAAAGTTGTAATTTGGTTCAGTTTGGTTTCTTTGTTTAATGGCACACCAACCCTTGTGATTTATTCAATGCTTAAGCCATCCTTATAGAAAAACAATATTTGAAGTTTAGTATTCTGAATGATGTAGTTTATATCCTGATTAGAACACTATTTTCTTGGGCTGATGCAATTAATTTGAACATTGAATGAAATTTTCAACTTTATTGTTGACATGTTACAGATGTCTCATGATACAGCAAAGTTGTCAATATAAATTAAGTATTGATACCAAAACTCTTTTTAAGTTTTCACTTTGATTTGATTTGTATCCTTCTCCCAAGATGTTAATATCAATTATTTTACTTTGTCATAGAATTATGGGGAATGCTAAAACTGTTTTATTTTGTATTCTTCATGAAAAATTAAATTTTCAATTGAACAAAACATCAAGTCTTTGATTTACTTCACCTGAAGAAATTATTCAGACTGACGAGGATGTAAAAATATTTTGACAAAAAAAATTTGACTTTTTTAAGTCATTGTAGTAAATATCAATGAATATAGATGGTTATTGCCCTAAAGTACATTTTGTTAAACAAAACTTTATTCTACAAGAGACTTTGTAGATTTTCTTTTCAAGCGTACCTATTTTGGGGGAGGCAGATTGAACTAAGATTTTGAAATTAGACTTCTAAATGAAAATAATTAAAATGATCCCAAAAAGAATTTAAAAATATAACTTAAAAATGTCTCATTCATTAAGTTAACTGTATTTTGGTAGCAATCTTTCTTTATTATATTTTCAAGTAAAAATGATAGAAATAAAGAAATATTTTCTTTCATCTTACCAAGTATGATGTTCTATTAAGTAATGATATATAATTAAGACATCTCTCTCTCTCTCTCTCTCTCTCTCTCTCTCTCTCTCTCTCTCTCTCTCTCTCTCTCTCTCTAAAAACATCGAATGAATGCTCTCAGGCACACGATGGCCCACACTGAGCTTTTTCAAATTTTTTATCCTGGTTTGATTTAGACTTCTATAACTATGGATACCAATTTTAATTAAAAAAAATTTTTTTTTATACAAATGAGACCTTCCTGATCTATTTGAAGCCAGAATGTTCAAGGTTCCCCTTTACAAAATGTTCTGGAATACCCCTCCTTCAGATGCCAATTTTTGTTGGTTTCTGAGTGAATTAGACCTTCCTGATCTATTTGAAGTCAATATATTCCAGTGTCTCTTGGAAGCTTGACTAGCCAACCTCCTCCCCTAAATATCTTTAAAACATTCTTTCATGTCAAGAGATTTCACATGCCATAGTTTTCCAAGATTGACTCATTATCCTAGGAGTTTATTGGTCGCAAGCAAATAAACAAACAAAATTATAAATTAGACTTGCAGATAAACCAGGCATTGCCTGGGATAAAAATCATATACTAAAATAGATTTTGTTAAACAAATTTATTCTCTTTGCTTTTTGTATGAAAAAAGCTGCAGTCCACCTCCCTCCCACTGAGTAGAGTTTGTAAGCTCTCCTGCTGATAGGAATTTTACTTGTTTTCTGGATGAATAAGACCATCCTAATGAATTTTATGTTAAAATGTTCTGAGCTTATTTGGGTGTGGTAAGAGCTCCATTGTATCCCTACCCCAACTTTAAGACACTTTTATGAAAATTCACATTCAGGAGTACAAAAAGTTTCATCAAAAATTCATGTCATGAAATGACTCTATTTATAAATAATATAAAAGATCAAATAAAATAATGGATACAGAATTACAAATCCTCAATAAAATAAAGTGTGAAAAAATCACTTAATGATTAAGATTGGAAAGATACCATCAGGTGTTGGAAAGCTGAATGAAGACGAGTCTATTGACTATTGTGATATCACCTCATGTCATAACTGTTTCTGTTTGTCAGGGTGAGTAGACAGAAGTTGATTGGTTTGGTTAGGTTTGGTTGGACTTTATGTCATATCAACCCTTTTAGGTTATTTAATGCCAAATCCTGTTTTTATATATATATATTAAATACATATATGATTTGTAAACACATTTTGTGAATAACAATCTTAAACGAGCCTAAGCTCTTTCTTCCACACAGTTAAATTATTTTAAGTATTGTTATGTAACAGTCTCAATTTAACATCAGTCATTTGTTTACAGAAATAGTTTGTTCTATTTGACCCATAGGCAGGACCCTATCATGTCATACCACTCCAACCAGAGTGGAACAGTGATCAATAGCAATGAAGGGGTACTCCACTTTCCCCAAAGCTCCAGCATGACAGGAACCTCACCCCCAGATGATTTAATGCCATATCAAGGACACTTGTTGGTACTATTTACCAACCCCTCCGCTCGGGCAGGATATGACACAAGGTCAATTTCTAAGCGGAGTTTAACAGGTTTGAATTCAGAGTTTTCCTTCTCCTAGACTAGTTGCCTAACCAAGGATGAAGAACCTAGTCTGTCCTACTATTTACCCATAGCTGGAGGGAGAATTATTGGATTCATACCTTTCCCAAGAGTATTAGTGCTATGTGAAATGCAATCAGTCTCGTCCAGGATTTGAACTCGTATCGCCGTGTTCATTTCCTACGGCGATAACGACTACACCACGTGCACCTCCAAGGACACTTGTTGGTGGGTGGTGGGTTACCACTGCAGAGATGCAGTAGTTGTATTCTATAGTTCTAGCCAAATGGATGGCCAGAAGTTGAGAAATGTCAGTAGTGCCAATATTGTTATGAGTGACACATGGTGGAAAACAGGAGCTACTGTTCAAGTAACTAAAAATCTTTTTGCAGCAATATCAGTTGGAAACAAATGCATTCTCAAAAACAAGTGGTGATCAGTCCAAATCAAGAATAATTCATTATAACCTTCTTTATGTTATAACATTTGGAGAGTGAAGGTCACCAAGACCTGATAAACCTTTCGACCCCAAGATTTCAAAGAAATCAAATATAAGGAGGTTTTTAGAATGTTGATAATCTATATTTCATATAATGATGAAAAATAAAACCAATTAAAATTTTCTATTGTTGACTTTGGTTTATAAATAGAATTTTCATTTGAATTAAATCATGGTGACAGGGAAATTTAAAAAAAGAAAAAGAAGAAAAAAATTATATTTGATTTAAGAAAATACTAAGATGCTTTATTATTTCTGATCTATTTTGTTTCATTGTTGTCATAGACTGATGGCCAAAGTGATTTGTGATTTAGAACATATGATCATTGAAATCAAAATTTCAAATTGAAAAAAATTTACTCTTGGAATTATCTCCCTTAGTCGAAGGCTTCTATCATTCAACCACCCAGAAATCATATTTACAGGAGGGAACATGAAAAAATTATAATCAAGTTGTTAGAATGTAAAAGAGAAATAGCAGAAAAGAAATCCACAATAATAATTGGGGATTTTTTTTTATTTGTCCTTTATAGGGGATTTTGGTTTGATGTAGAACTACTTAATTTGCTATGTATACTGAGAAGAGTAAGAGAAGGTTTAATTGTAAAAGAAATTGTTCATCATAGGATGAAGTGGGCTCTCATCAAAAGGGGTCTCTAACAATAAACAATAATTTGTGTGAAGCCATGTTATTGAAAGATATAACTGTATAGACTTAAATTTCTAAACTAAAAAAATTGAATTGTCTGACAAAGATAAGTCTTCACATATATCAATTGAATATTAATGATTTAAGTTTATTTGCAGTTTTTCTAGTTGGCAATGCAAAATAATCATATCGCAATAATTTCTTATTTAAAACTTACAACTGGGATAAAACATAAAAATCTTTAAATCAATGAATTCAAAATTTTAAAACCTTTTTCTCAACAAAACTTCATAAAATTTTCACAGAACAATATTAACTTCATTAGTTAGAATAAAAATATAATTATTAAATCGCTTTTCTGTGACATGGATTAATCTGTTATTGTATCAATTGTTGTTTGTAACTTTAATCTAATTCTTTAATTCATAATAAAGTTTGTAAGATAGACATTTAGAAAAATGAAATATCTTTGATTCAAGTGTGGACCTTTTATCAAGCATAAATAAGTACTTCAGCTTGTATCATTATGACAACAACTAGCAGAAAAATAACATCTTGAAAAGAAGGCTTCTATCATTAAGAAATTCTGACCTATTACATTAATAATAGATATATAGAGAGTATATAGAGAGTATATAGAGAGTATATAGAGAGTATATAGAGAGTATAGTACTGAAATGATCAAGCAAGCAGAAATTATCCAGTAATAAGCTGTAAAATGTTCAGAAAACTTCTCACCAGACGGATGAAATGCATGAATCTGGATCTCATACAAGCAAAGAAAACTATAATTTTCTGGCTGCTCTTCACATAGGCCTCATCTTTGATTAAATCCAATTGGTAGTAATAACTTTGATTACAACATTTACTGATATGCACATTTTGACCAGATCATTATTTGACTCTGTCGATGAAGACTTAAACATGCTGACTATAAACAGCATAGAGTTGTTGGTTGGTTGTGATTCTGACCTCCTCTACTGCAATCTGTTTTACTCCCTAACACTGACTGGCTGGCCTCATATCATCTGGCCGTAATATGCAGCAGCTTGTTCTAGATTTGTTGCTCTTCTTTTTCTTGTCTGTCTCTTTTACCTGCTTGTTAGTTTGCTTTTTTCTCTTCAACGGCTTGAGGTATTAATGTCTAATCAATCATTAAAAGTAATGAACCAACCAGAGGGTAGGAGGTGATTGAAAGAAGAAGAAGTAGATCTAATATCCTTGTTCAGGGAAAAAATCAGATACTTTCTCTGTATTAACTTGTTTTATATGAATTCATTTATACTTATCATCTTCCTTTTTATTGTGTCTTCTCATCTGGAATGTTCCACAATTATCTGTTTTTTCTGAGACACAATATGAACAGCATTTCTGAAATAACATTCTTTAAAGAAATTTTGAGTAGAAATCTCTAAATAACATGTAATAAAATATCGTAGCGGCTATAGCTGATTAATTCTTATTTCACAATTGATAATCACCTTATGAACAGCATATAACTTATATTGTAATGATTTGATTTGTGCATTTTTGTGTCATTGTCACATACCAAGAATAGTACAGTGTAGTGAAATGTTTTTTAGGGCAATGTAATGAAAACCCTTTGATTAAGAGATTGAAGTAATTTTCAATTCAATTTGCAGTTCAATATTGCAGAGTCTTTATTTGTTTTTATTCCTGATCATTATAATTTCTCTGAAGAAACTCATGTCAAATGTAAATTATATAATACTTCTCCTTATTTATCTATTTATTTAAAAACAGATTTTATAAATAAGACATGACTCAAGATTGTATATATTAGTCAAGGAATAATTAAACTAAAATAATATTCATCATTATTATCATTAATTTTGATTAGTATTTTCTTTCATGTTAATTTCACCTGCTTTTTTATTATAGTTCAAATGGGTTACCAATCTATGGCAGTGTGGAAATAATAATAAAAGAAAACCTTTTGGTAAGAATAAAGTCACTTGATTTGATTAAACACACTAGCAGCTTTATCAAATGAGCTATGAAAAAAACATTCCTTTGCAAAAGCTCAAATTAAACTTATAAATGTATATCCTACTTGGTTTCTCAATTTCTCTTGGTGCTATATTTGTTGTTTAGGTTTTTTTGCACACTCAGAGCATATTTTATTTAGTTTTATTTTTTAGATGAATGATTATTATTTTTTACTTATATTTTGTTCATCTTTTAATTCTTACTTTTTCATGACAATTCAGTCAGGTTTTTTGTGAGAATGAGAAAGATAAGAAATAAAAGATAAAAGATAAAATCTCAGTGAGACTCAAACTCAAATCTCCTTTTTTAATTTAAAGAAAATACAAGTAAATAAAAATAAAACTTTGAACCATCATATTGATAAGCACCAGGTTTATTTAAAAACAAAAAGAAAAACCTAACTCTTAAGTTGAGAATTGTAAATTCATTTTAATCATGGTTTCTATCCTTGGTCAAATCCCCAAATCAAAACTTGAATTTTCATGAGCTTTTTTTTCCATTGACCAAAATATTGATTATTTCCTAAACTTAGATTAGTTTTTGGCAGAAGGACAAAATTTGGGGGCATGCTGGGAAAATCAAATTCACAATTCAGAACTAATGTTTCGTAAAATCAGCTTGTTAACCATTACAGCATGTTAAGTTGCCCAAGATCATTGGATTTAATCCCACCCCAGTAAAGTAGAGAGAGAAAATATTATCCTGAGTGGGACTCACAGACTTGCGGTATTAGTGATTTTGTACGGATTCTGTTATACTGTTAGAAGTAATTACCTAAGTTATGTTATACTTCCTTCTTTTAAAAGCAATATCATGTTTTTGGAGTTACCAGAAAAATATATTTTCTGTGAGTATCTCTGTGTGTGTGTGTGTGTGTGTGTGTGTGTGTGTGTAGGGGGGTGTATTTCTTTTTAAATAGGAGTATTTGGGTGCACGAGTGTCAGAGTGTGTGCCAAATTTTAATTGTAGTCCAATTTATTTTGATTTACTCTTTCACTGTTTACATATCTTCGTCTTTTCTTGATCAGTGTACCTTTTGCAGCTTAATTGTATAAATTGTTTCTCAATATGATGTTTAAATTTTCAAGCCAATCACTTGTTCAGATCTGAAGAAAGTATTTTTTTTATTAAAACTTTGAAGTTTTATACTTTGAAATTTTGCTGATACATTTTTGAATACATCAAATCAAATGTTTTTCAACTGGCTCTTCTAAATACTTTTGTGTTTTTTTTTCCCTATTTATCAAACTTGTACATCTTATATTGCCTTTATTTTCTCTGTATCTGATTATCATCAATTACTGTCCATAATTTGATCTAATCATTTGATACTGTCACGAAAAATTAGAATTTTTATTAGAAATTCAAAAGTTGACCTATGTATTTGAGTTGACTGGTTTGATTTGGTTTTCTTTCATTGTTTAATCACATATGAATCTTTATGAGTTATTTAATGCCAAAGACATCCTTATAAAAGAACAGTAATGATACTATTTAACTTATAGTTGAAAGGAATAAGACAGTTCATGCCTTTCTCAAGGGCATTAGTCCAAAATGGAATTTAATTGCGCAACTAGAATTGAAAATTGCTTTCTATGATGTCAGTTTCCAGAACATTAACCACAATGTTATGGGATTTCTTCACCATATTTCAGTAGATATTTCTTTCCTGTACAACTTTATTGTCCATAAAAAAGACTTTGCAATTAATTTTACCGCTAAAGTTTTATATTATCCTTAAAGCACATTTTTACGACAGAAGAATTAATTGAATTTGGGGGACTCAGTCATTTTTAAAGTGTTATTGAATGCAATAGTTTTTTTATTAGAGTCAATATTCAAATGAAATTTTATAGAAATGCTGTTGAATGCATTACAAATTCAAATAAAACCCTTTATACAAGTTACATAGACCAAATTTAAATTTATTGGATAGACTTTTCTTTCTATGGAATTTACTTTTCTTGGTTTTTGTTCCACTCTAACTCTGTATCTAATCTTTAATAATACATTTAAAATACATAATTATGTGAAGAACAAAATTTGATGAAATGTCACCTACCATGTTGCCAAAATGTTTCTTGAGATAAGTAATTTTTTTATTCCTCCTGAGGGATTACCAGGTTTTCAATTTCAGCCTTGTCATGTTTTAAATCTATAATCTGTAACATTTCTCAAGTACAAATGGCAAAGTAATTTTGGGATCTTACTCAGTTTTTGACAATAACCTGATTCAAATATCACCATATTTTTTATAGTAAAAATCAAAAATATAAATGCAACATTTTGATTGATCCTCAATTAAATGTTCACATTCTTTGTTTATGGAACTTTTTTAAGTGATAAAGTCATTACCACATTTCTTTACGACCTATTATATGTTTTTATGGCAAGATTATCTGTTATTTATAATAATAATAATTTTCCCCAAATCCTCATTAATCTTAAATTTGAAAATGTATTTTTGTGTTCCATTTTTAGATTATTTTTGACAGATATGTCATATATCATTTAAGCCATAAAATGCAAAATCTTTCCTTGAATGAAAAGTTATGGATGTCTAAAAGTAGTAAAATCAAAGTTTGAGGAACATGACATTTACCTGCCTTTCATGAGACAATGAAGCAACAAGAAAAGTCATCAAGATCAAGAAACCCAAAATCATAAAAATTATCTTCCTTTAAAAGAGAGAGAGAACAAAACAGCAAGAGCAGGAGAGAAATAAAGGGACTAAGCATAGAATATTAGGTGCAAAAGAGAAAGCAAGGGAGAGAGAGAGAGAGATGGAGAGCAAAACAGAGTACAACTAATCTAAGTTGATGACAGTCATTTGTTTGAGCTTTTTTAGTTGAAGAGAGAAAAGACCAAAATAAAACAACAATAAAAAAAATATTGTTGATTGTGTTCATAATTGGAAATAATTGCATAAAGCATGAAAGAAAAATTACAGTAAGTGCCAAATCACCTTTGCTTTGGGAAAAATGAAAGGGAAAAATATTTTTATTACTGATTATTGTACGTGCATTAGTAGCCACGGAAAAACCTGTAAATATATTTAATGAATGGATACGAATATCTTTGTTGTTGACATAAACATCTGCAGATTAATAACACCATAGGATGCTCAAATTTTGTTTCTCCACCAAAAATAGAAATATATATATATATATATATATATATATATATAATATATATATATATATATATATATATATATATTATAAGTGTTGGGGTTTGTTGCTTCTGGTTTCCTGTCGAGGCCACATCTTAGCAAAGAAAGTTATCTTTCTGCCAGTTTTCTATAACACAGAAGAAAGCAATTGGGGGATTTGAAGAGTAGTGGAACAACCCAACTGTTGTTTCCATCCCTCTCAGTTCCCAGTTCCATGAGATTGACGAAAGTAATGTTCTCAATGGAAGCAGATGCCTTTTCATCAGCCTTGGTCCATTGGAATATATTGTGGCTAGTGTGGCATACCACTCAATAACAGTGGAAGGCCTATTGCTCCAGACGTCAAAATGTTTGTAACTCTCCTTAACATGGAAGGTGTTCGGGTGGAGTTCAAAAAGGGTTGGGATCCAGCCTCGGAAATGAAAGTATAAAGTGTGCTAATTGTGAAAGGTTTGTGGATCTTTCCTAAGCAATCGTCGCCCAACATGAGCCACTATAGGTCAAGTCAATGTGCGAATGGAGGATTATGGGGGCCGTTGATCTGCAGACACACTTTATGTACTGTGGATGTCACACCCGGAAAGGAGCATGATAGGTGTCTTGAGGTCCAAGGTTTCAGTGAAACTGATGAGGTGAGGTATTGTTTTCAATTGGTGATAGTGAAGATCTCCCTCGGGGGCTAAAATACCGTATCAATCGTCATGTGTTTTATGGCATTCAACGAGGCTTGAAAGTGGGAGACTGCCCTGTCCATTCAGAGACTCCACCTGGAATACTCCGGCACGAGTTTTTAAAGAATACGGAAAACTGAGACTATCATTTTTAAAGATACCGTAAAAGTCCGTGCTTGTAAAAGATCTGTGTCTCTGTCCTTCGCTGAAGACGTAACGCTTTATGAGGTTATTCCGTGGGTTAAACGTTAATAAGTCTGATCTTTGAGCATTACTTTCTCAAGACGTCATCATCCCAAACCTGTGTACTATGTGAAACCATTCAAGTTGGTATTGGAGAGTTTTCCTCCTTGCCGTGTTCTGTATCAAACTTTGTCTCCCTAGTCCGAGATGGAGGCCCTGGATTGAGGTCAGTGTTATCTTCCTCACTGCTGCATTCGTCACAACAGTGTTTGCTTTACAATATCTTCCTATGTGTGTTATAGACTGTAACGTTACTTCACCGACACGACGCCATCTTGAATATGAATAGGTGTCACATTCATGCAAATACGACTCCGTTGTTTATTTAGAAAGTTTATAAGAGTCTGCAACATTGACATCGTCATACAAACGAGAGAAATAGAGTGAAAGAATATGAGTTGTTATTTTGAAACGGTAAGAGTCTCATTCATAAGAGGCTTCACTTTCCCCACTCTGACCAAACCTAAAAGGCTGCCCGAAACTGCCTGACGTAAATTCACAGATTTCAGCTGCCCTCTGACTGAACCGACTGACTGACCGTTAAAATCACCGAGCTAATATATATTTCTAATCATCTCATTAACTAATGACGATAAGAACACGTCATTAAAACCTCTATCGTGTGACGCCATTACTCAATCCTCAGCGGGCGAAATGTTCATCTTTTTAATATTCTCTCTACAACCCCCAATTTCAAAACAAATTTTTCATATGTCAACACTGATGCGCGCATATGACATATCCAAGAACGCAAATCCTGACCTTTAAAAATCGAAGCCTGCAACCAGGGACTCAATGTTATCAGTTAGCAAACAAGTTACCTTCGAATGCGATTTACAACTCAAAGTTTTTTAAACTCATAATCTAAAAATAAAATAGCTGTGATTTTACAAATAAAAAATAAAATCATTCATGCATTTTTAAATGACAATATAGCAAAAGGCAATAAGTTACTAACCATTATTTGAACTCTGCTAGACTTGGAGTAGATATGCTTTGTATTTTTTAAGTATGTTTAACACGGTCTGTGTCGTCTAGGCATCTGAATATTACTTTTATACAGATATACGTGTTTCTTATGCTGGGGGAAGGGAAGGGTCATTCAGTTATTCGTTTCCCCCTCTTTTTTTCTTTTCTTTTCTTTTTCTCTAAATATTTCGTCATTAACACGATATTCCCAAAATTAGTCTAACCTTATTCTATCTTTGGTTTTCAGTTTCTAATAAAGTCCAATAATATCAGCTTCTCTTGACCAGGTTCAGTTGTTATTTGGAATTACAGTAAATGCCTTGCATTTAAAAAACAGATAATATACAGCAGTTATTTTACAAATAGAAATAAAATCATTCATTCATTTTTAAATGACAATAGAGTAAAAGACAATTAGTTACAAACCATTATTTGAACTCTGTCCGACTTGGAGTGGATATGCTGTGTATTTTTGAAGTATCCATGTCAACCCACTCTAAACGGAATACATGTGCTTTAATCAAAGAAGCGACATCTTCACACTAAACGGTAGTTCTATGAAAATAATAGACAAGTTCACCTACCGAGGAAGTAGAGCCTCATCAACCGAGACTGACATCAACACGCAACTAGCAAAGGCATGGACAACTATCGGTAGACTATCGGTCATATGGAAGTCAGACCTGACCGATAAAATGAAACGAAGTTTTTTCCAAGCAGCGGTCGTGTCTATACTTCAGTATTGATGCACTTCATGGACGCTAACTAAACGTATGGAGAAAAAGCCGGACGGCAACTACACAAGACAATAATAGGTTGGGTCTTCCTCTTTCTTGTTTGGCCAGCGTATATAACTGGGGCTGTCGAGGACACTTCCCTTTTATTTACCGAAACAACCGTCTGCTTGTTATCATGTGAAAGGGGGCGGTCAACTGATGAAATGGTTCTGAAGCTTAGATCGTTTCTAATTCTTGCTTCCTGTATGATAAAGTTTGCGGGTAAAGGAGAAAAGGGGACTCGGGATCAGTTTTTGAATTTTGAGCCGACAGATAACTACTTCTGAAGAGAGAATCGTTGCTTGACTACCAATTGGTGAACTTCTCGAGCAGTGTTCAGGAAGGCAAGGCCAGGAAAGTTTTATCTTCCCAAGCTGACAGAAACTCCGTATGCAAGTCTCCGAATTCCTTTAACCTTAGGAAATCCTTACTTGATCGCTTGGAGAAGCTTTTCACTCTGTTAAAAAGTGCTTCCTCAATCGCTTCAGAGGCACCATAACACTCATCGAGGCGATCCTATATTCTTATAAGGCCTCTGTCGGAGTAATTCAGATGGACTGACCTTATTCTTTTTGCCTGTGTTTGATTCCATTTCCTCATTGTATGAGACAAAAGTCTCTGGTAGCATTCTGGAAGGCTTGTTTTCATAACTCGTAGCCCTTTGGCTTGTTGTTCTGTCTGTCGTTAAGAGAATGATTGTTGTTTGGTGATTCGTTGCCCTCGCCTAATGAGGTAGGCAAGTGATAACAGGAGTGGGTAAATCGTTAAGTCTGCATGGGTTCCTTAGACCAAGAGAAGAGGATCAGGCTTCGAGGTTAAGTTGTCCATTTTGATGTCCCCGATTAATTTCTTGGCTACAAATTGGCTGGGCCCAGAAATTTATACCCACTATTGATTTGCCAGCTCGGGTAAATTTTTCCTCGATGCGTTGTGTAAAATTGAATCTCAGAAGAGAGCTACTGAGTTGTTTATTCAATTCGTCAGCGACGGCTTTCAGGGTCACTGCTTCGGATATGACGCCAGCATTTTCCTTTTCGGACAGCAATTTCTCCGACTCTGTTTTTATTTTCGACTCCCTATCGATAAAGGCTAGACGGACCTTGGCGGCTACAGTCTTTGCTTCGGCAGCGGTAGTGGGAGGCATATAGACCTATATGAAGAGTTATCTACCATCTTTAAAAAAAAGGAATGGTAACTCTTTGATACACAGAGGCAAAGATAGTTTCGCTTATAAGAACTGTATGAATAATGTCGTTGTTGTGTCCGTAATTCGAGATAACCATTCTATTCCTGTTTGTGGAATTACCGTAACTCTGTAAAGGACTTTGTGTGCACTGCTGTATGTACGCTGACGTTAGCAGAGTTTCGGAAGCTGGCGTAGAACACATACGTCCGGTCAATTTTTGAAACTGACGCCGTTTTACCGTCTCCGGTGACATGCATCCGTTTCGAGAAAATGCATGCATTGTCTCTGACGGTGAGGTAAACACCTTTCAGCAATTAAAACTGAAGCAAACTTAGAGTTCATGAATTGGTTAATTAACAACCAAGAAAGGACAATACGACGATACTCGAAATATCGGAAATCACCAAGTAATAAGATAACGCAGTGTAGACAGCGAAGCTCTGGTCTCTCTTTTTATTTGATATGAAACGAGAAGGCATTTCCTGGTAAAAAGTGTATCCTAAAACGAAAGGGCCGCTCGGAGAGATAAACAATGGTGAATCTAATCTAAGGTTTAACATGACATTTGATATATAAATGCAAGTAAACTGTAATGATTATACTTTTATCAAATCAGAACTTGTATGTTTATTGACATTCTTTTTATGGCTTATGAAAGTATGTTTTTATTATATATAAAAGTATTGAAAAGAAAAATTTGATGATTCTGTTTCAATATTCAAGTTAAATACAAAGAACGCAAAGGAATAGTTCATGAATAAATGAAAGAAAATGCCTAATATAGATGGGTCCGTGGCAATCGGAAAAAAAGTATAACGCCAATCTTAATACTTTTTGAACAAAATGTTTTTGTGTGGAATACAAGATTGTTCTAGTAAAGCATCCTCTATACTCAAAAGATCAACAAGTTACTTCATAAGACTTTCTCTTATTTCCTAAATTGAAAATTCAGCTTAAGGGTAAAAAATTTGAGGAT
Source organism: Sepioteuthis lessoniana (assembly GCA_963585895.1). Classification (NCBI taxonomy): domain Eukaryota; kingdom Metazoa; phylum Mollusca; class Cephalopoda; order Myopsida; family Loliginidae; genus Sepioteuthis; species Sepioteuthis lessoniana. The sequence goes on along the minus strand of OY757922.1, from coordinate 100,642,482 downwards.
GTGAAGGACATGAAGAGAAATAAAATGGCACAGTTTTACACTATATCAAAAGAGAAATTTCAGAGGATTTTTGAACCATGAAAAAATTGCTGAAATAACTGTGTTCAATGCCAAAGGGACTAATTTGAGGAAATTCATGGTTTAATTATTTGCTGATTTCTGTCTTGGTAAATAAATAATATAACTGCAATTTCAATACTTTTTTAATACACATTATATTAAAGCATTGGAACAAACAAAAAGATTGACAGGTATGCATAAAGATGTGAGTAAATCTATTTTTCTATTTATCTACCAATCTATTTACACACACACACACACACACACACACACACACACACACACACACACACATATATATATATATATATATATATATATATATATATATATATACCAGAGATTCCACCAAATTTTAGACCATCAATATCTTCATAAAATACATAATCCCTAATTGACCTAGACGTATGTATAATAAATAAATAGATTGTCAAATTTGCAGTTTCCTTATTGATTAGTGAAGAGAAGAGTAGGAGTTGAAACTGTGAAATAGTAATTTTGAAACATTTTACTCTACGAATATTTTACTCTAGAATATTATATATTACTTACTCTAGAATATTATGTATTACTTACTCTAGGAATATTATCCTTGAATTTAGAAAAACAAAAATTAAAAACTATTTAGTGATGTAGAAATCATGAGAAAAGTACAAAATATTGAATATGATTCTGGAATTCAACATAAAAGAAATCAATCTTATCGAAACATAAGGCAGCATGAGGAATTAATATATTGCATGATATATTGCAAGTAGAGATTTTGTTGTTATTTCGCTTTGATAGTGTAATTAGTCTTTTTTAAGTCAGCTTTCAACCGCTTCAACGCATATTTATCAGCCCTTACCTCAAACATTCATTGACCAATTGAATAGTTTCATCAATCTACAAGACCGTCAATCGCAAAAACATTCATATTGACAATCAATCTGCAAGACATTGGCATTGGACATCAGTCTCCAAGACATTGATACCAACAATCAATCGCTAAGATATTGATATTGACCATCAATCGCCAAGACACTGATACTGACCGTCAATCTTCACAACATTGATAATAACGATCAATCTTGAAGACAGTGATATTAACCATCAATCTCCAAGTCAATCATATTGACCATCAGTCTGCAAGACATTGATACTAACCATCAATTACCAAGACATTTATATTGACCATCAATCTCTAAGACATTGATACTGACCATCCATCGCCAAGTCATTGACATTGACCATCAATCTGCAAGACATTTATATTGCCGGACATTCACCAAAATACTGATACTTACCATCAATCGGCAAGACCTTGATAGTGACCATCAATCTCCAAGATATTGATACTGACATTGATAAATCCAAATTTATTAATTTTGATCAAAATTTTTAACCAGAGTACCATTATGTCGAATTAGCCGACAGGAGCCAAGCGAATAATATAGCGCCGAAAAGAGGAAATGCCTGTATTTATTTTCAAAATAGCAAAGGACACATTTGTAGATGTATCTTACAAATGCTTTATATATTCCAAACTTTAAACAAAATATATTTTCAGTACAAACCGCAAGAAAAAAAAAACCAAAAAAAAAACGGTGTGCATATAAGTTTCGAACATGACAACTCCTAATTAATTTACCCTAATGGAGCAGTTTTCAGCATAACACACAGAGGACGTTTGTACATAATGCATTTAATAAGTTTCCAGACTTTTTTCGTACAGGCATTTGAAATTGTCTGAGACTCTTGAAAATTCACTATGTTTTTGCTATACATTTTATGAGATGACTGACCAATTTGTATGATTTCAAGTTCAAATGAATAGCAACTGCAGGAATTGGAATACACCCTACTAAAGCCTGATTGTCACAGCTGGTGAATTTCAAAAATGCAATCTGGACGTGAGGACACTTTAGAAGAACGATATGCAATAAAATTCTGTTTTAAACTTGCAAAAAATACCGCCACAGAAACGTATGGAATGCTCTAGACTGCTTTTGGAGCATCTTGCATGAATCGAGCATCAGTCTTTGAGTGGCATAAGAGATTCAAGGAAGGCAGGGAGTCTGTGAGGGATGATGAGAGGTGTGTGAGGAGTAAGGAAGTTAATACACCAGAGATGATTGGCCAAGGAGTTAGGGTTAGGGTTAGGGTTACTATGTTGAGGTTTTAAGGGAGTTCAGGAAGAGATTCCGTCGGAAGAGGCCAGCACTCTTCAAATCGGGTCAGTGGCATTTCCACTAGGACAATGTACCAGTCCACAACTCCATCCTTGTCACTGACTATTTGACCAAGATGGGCATCAAGACAGTTCCTCACCCTCCCTATTGTCCAGACCTTGCTCCCTGTAACTTTTGGTTATTCCCTAAGCTCAGAGGCTGTCGTTATGAGACAATTGAGGAGATGAAAGAGGCTGTGACGAAGGTAATTGAGACGCTCACACAAGAGGACTTCCATGGGGCATTCCAGAAATTGTTGGAACGGTACAACACGTGCATTGCAGCAGGAGGAAATTACTTCGAAGGGGACTAGAGTTTCCTGTGTGTACTATCAATAAAAGTGCCCATACGAAAAAAGTCAGGAAACCTATTTAATGATCCTCGTATTATGTTAAAAATATCGTTTCTGCCAAAATGCCACCGAAGACATACATAAAATATTAAGCCATTGTAATGAATTATTAAAAAGTTTACTACTTTAGTAAAAGTTATGAAGATAAAACCGATTTTAAATTATGCCCTTAACTGTGATATATGCATTCAAGGGGGTGTCTAATGAGAGAAATAAGATTTTAGATCGAAAGGCAACAAAAGTTCTGGCACTAGTACACAGTAATTTAGCCAGGCCTTTAGGAAAAGAAGGTTACAGATATGTACTTAATTTTATTGATGACTATTCAGGTCTTATAATGTTATATTTCTTCAGACATAAGTTCAACACTTTGCTCGCCACAAAGAAATATCTAGCGTCCCTTACAGCCATGTAAAATGTTTACTGACGGATAATGGAACTGAGTTCACTTCTGAAACTGTTGCTTGTGGATAATCGGATTAAACACCAGAAGTCAGCGCCTTACTCACCGCATCGGAATGGGGCCGTTGAACGTTCATAATTTTCTATGGCGAGATGTCTACTTATTGAGTCAAAACTGCCCCAAAACTTGTGGGTTTACGCATTGATAGCTTCAGCGTATATTAAAAATCATTGTTATTAAAGAAACACAAGAAAAAGACCCATATGAAAGTTTCACCGGTTCGAAACCAAATTTAAATGAAATGCATATTTTCGGTACGATTTGCTTTTGTTATGTATAAAATAAAATGAAATTAGATCCTTGCTATGAAAAAAGGAATTTTTGTCAGTTATGATGAAGAAAGCCTCGCTTATTTGATTCATTTTTTCAGAATCAAAGGCTATTAAAAGAGTTTGGTGTGTAAAACTCACCGACTCTTATGATAATAGCCCTCAAATGAAACAGGAAGATAAACAGACTGAATTATCAGATTATATAAGCAACATATATGAGGAAAAAACATAAAGAGAACCAGAACACGGAAAAAAACGGGCTAATTATCTCCATTCTCTTACCATTCTGCAGTCTTCAAATTGTAAGACGTATCTTTTGGATTAAGAATTCCAAAACTGGAGGACAAAATGGCTACCTGAATTCTAACAATATTGACCGCTAGTCTCCAAGATATTGATACTGTTTAAGCGAGAGTGATTTTAAAGAAAAACTGATTTTCTTACGTCAAGATACAAGAATAAGTCGTGAAGAACATGCTAAAGAAGAGCCCCCTAAACAAACTGAAACACAAAATATTGAACACAATATCATGGAATATCAATGTCTTGGTGATTGACGGTCAATATTGTTAGAAATCGGGTAGCCATTTTGGCAAAATCTCACTCGAGAAGACCTAGACAAGAATAAGAAGTGGAAACTTCAAGGATAAACAGAATCATTTTTTAATTGCAGCACAAAATAAGGCCATAAGGACCAATTATATAAAAACGAAAATTGAAAATACGCAATAGAATAGCACGAATCCATCCTAGAAAATGAGATCCATAAGATTCTCTTGGATTTTGAGATACAAATGGATCACTTAATCCCAGCCAGAAAGACGAGACGAAGTGTTTATTAACGAGAAGAAAAAAAAGAATTTGCTGTCAAGTAGATTTTACTGTTCAGGCAGACCACAGAGTCAAATTAAAAAAAAGTGAAAAGATAGACAAATACTTGGACCTTGCCAGAGGACTAAAAAACTGTTGGACATGTTGGTGATACCAATTGTAATTGGTGGTGCGCTTGAAAAAGTCTCCAAAGGCTTGGAAAAAAGACTGGAGGAATTGGAAATCAGAGAAAGAATTGAAACCATCCAAATTACAGCCTTATTAGAATCGACTTGAATATTGAAAAGAGTCCTAGAAACCTGAGAAAACTTGCTGTCACTCAGATACCAATGAAAGACTACCAGCTAACACTGGTTTACAAAAATGAAATAGTAAAAGGCTTAGTGAGATCAGAGGAAGAATCAAGACCATCCAGACTACAGCACAGCTAAATCAGTTAGGATACTGAGAAGTGTCCTGGAGATATACAGAGACTTGTGGCCACTCAGATTCCAGTGAAAAACCATCAATTAGAGCTGATTTTAAAAACTCACAAGGAATAATAATAATAATAATAATAATAATAATAATAATAATAATATGCCCCGAAAAAGAAAAAAATCTCTGCTGTACTCTCAGTGATAATTTTTGGAAGAGATGGAGAAAGAGACGTGTAGATATTCTTTTAAAGTTCTCTTGTTACGCGATCGAAATATATTGCATACATTAGGTTTTGATCTTCTTTGAATTTTTGTATTTTGTCTCTGAATACAAAAGGTAGTTAATGTAAATTTAGTATGATACTTGGAGAGTTGGTTGAAGCTGTAATTAAGTTGGGGAAAAAGGCAAAGGGAGGGGGTCATAAGTGAAAAGCTAACATAGAATAAAAATAGAAGAATCTTTTTTTAGTCAAGTGAATAAATTTTTAATCAAAACTACAAAACAGTAACAGGAAGACACAAACGATATTACATTCTTAAAAAGCAAAGAAAAAATCACAATACAGAAATACTATCAAACAGTTCAAGGTTTAAAATTTAAAATATCAGTTTTAAACAAATATATCAGACAAAGTAAAAATAAATAAAAAAGAGTCTACTCGGGACTTTAACTGAGATAAAACTTAAAAATTTTCATTTTTTTGGGGGGGGAAGCTTAAGAGTTCACTTACTTTAAAGGTACTTGGTCGCATCTCTGACTGGAGTGCAGATATTAAACAATCCCTGGGTCTGGTATAGCCACAATATATTACCCATGAATAAATGATAAATCAAAACAATTCAACGAAGGACCAAGACAATAGGTTTGGGTGTCATGATCGGCAAGTGCTCCTTTGAGAGCCAACATGGGGGACTCGATAGGTATCCTTCGAATGTTGGCTGTACTCTCACACAAATCACGGAAAATAGACTAGGGAAGACAACAAACTTACACTTCACAGTTATTTTAAGGGCAACCCCACACAAAAAGAATATAGAAAAAGAATGATAGAAATCTGGAAATAATGTGCCAGATTTAAGACGATAAGTCAAAGACTCGCCGACAAAGCTATGATGATAATAAAGAAAAATTAGTTTGCTGATTTTGAAATATTAGAAATATACCAACAAATAAATTGGAAAACGTGTCAACAAGACCTTAAGATAATAATCGTGACGCTAAATGCTGAAAAGCAAGAACACTCTAACCGAATTGAAACGGAAAGTAATAGTAATCAAAACACCTAACACCCCAACACCACAGAACAAACACAAATGCAAGGAGCAAAAAATGAATAGAGATAATAAAAAGAATTATGTCTGAAAAGAAAACCATATTACCATCTCTTAGGAAACAAGACTGGAAAACAGTCTAGGTAGAAAGTGAAAAAACAAACAAATTATTAACAAATATATCAACAAACAACATCATGGAATTAAACAAACTAATCTATACAGGAGCAAAATTAATCTGTTATAGAATCGGTGTTACCCTAAAAAAATACGAACGGATATTCAAAACCTGGATTGGAAATTAGACTGGAAACACTGATAAAAATTCTACAATATCAAGCAAAAATGCTAAGAAAGCAGGAAAACGCGGGAATATGTTGGGATTAAAAGAAAATAAACTATACAGCGAGTAAAACAAACAATACAACTCGAGGAAATAAACCAGAAGATCCTGGCGAAAGAAGGAAGAATAAAAAGATACTGAGATAAGGTCAAACAATACAGTCAAAACCGGACATTCCAAAATAAGGAAAGAAAATTCTACCAGCAAGTAGGTGGATAATGAACGAATATATATACCAATAACTGGATACAAAAGGAAGCAAAACAATTTTGGAGCTAAATATGGGAATGAAGAGGACATAACAGAAAAGAAAATTGGATAAACAACATGGCCAAAGAGTTCTTTGGAGTCGAAGAAGGGCCAAAGGCAAAAATACACCTCGATTCACTCAGAAAAACTCTAAAAAAATGTATTAAATAAGAAAACTTCAGGCCATAATGATATATATGGATTCTGGTTTAAAAAATTCATTTCCAGCCTTGACAGACTGGCAATAGAAACGAACAGATACTTTGAAGAAAAAAATATACTCGAATGGATGACCAAAAGAAATACCACCCTGACCGCCCCCCCCCAAAAAAAAAACAAAATTAAAAAAATAAACTGCCTCCAACAACAATAGACCCATAACGTGCCTACCGATGATGTGGAAAATACTAACAGCACAAACTAGGAAGGAAATTTACAACTTTTTAATAAGCTGCGGCCTGTTCCCAGAAGAATAGAAAGGATACCACAAGGGAACAAGAGGAACAGGTAATCTACTATACATTGATCACAAAATAGTAAATGTTGTTTATGGTGTGATAGAGACAAAACAATCAATTACATAATAAGCGAATGCGGCAAATTTGCACAAAAAAGTTTATAAGACTAGACACGAATGGGTGAGGAAGGTGATCCATTATGAATTGTGCAAAAAATTGAAATTTAACCATACGAGCAAGTCGTATATGCACAACCCAGAATTCGTCCAGGAGAATGAGACGCACAAAGTTTTCTAGGATTTTGAGAAACAAACAGATCCCCTAATCTAGGCCAGACGAGCAGACCTAGTGATAGTCAACAAAAAATAAGAACCTGCCAAATAGTGGTCTTTGACGTCCCAGTGGACTACAGAGTAAAAATAAAAGAAAAAGAGATAAGTACCTAGACCTTGCTCATCATCTAGTCCTGCAATCAGCGCAGATATCCCTGACCCTCTCTCGCCACCCGTCCCTTTCGTTCATCATTTCCGGCAGGTCCCCAGGGCTACACCCCGTATCCTCACAGAGCTGCTGTATGTAGGTTCGAGCTGACCGCCCGGCTTTTTCACGGCCATATGAAGGGGTCCATAGGAGTACATCACTTATGAGCTCGTCCCTACATCTCCAACAGTGTCTGCATGTCTGGTTCGTCTAACTTAGATAGCATCTGTCCTGGAGAATGAGACACATAAACTCTTATGGGACTTTGATATAGAAACCGATCTCCTAATCTCGGCCAGAAAACCAGACCTTATGATAATCAACCAAAATAATAAAAGAGAGAAGTAAAATTGTAGACTTTGCTGTCCCGGGTGATCACAGAATAAAATTGAAAGAAAGTAAAAAGAAGGATAAGTACCGGGACCTTGCTAGGGAATTGAAAAAACTGTGGAACATGAAAATGACAATTCTACTAAGCATGATTGGTGCTTTTTGGTACTGTTACTAAAGGATTAATAAAGAAACCAGAGGACTTGGAAATAAGAGGGCGAGTAGAGACCATCCAAACTACAGCATTATTGAGAACGACCAGAATACTAAGACGAGTCCTGGAGACTTGAGGAGAATTGCTGTCACTCAAACTCCAGTGAAAGATCATTAAATAACAATGATGTGAAAAACTCTCAAGGAGTAAATAATAATAATAATAATAATAATAATAATAATAATAATAATAATAATAAATCTCATCGTAAGCGAATTCAGTAAACTAGCACAGAAGGAGTACAAGACTCTGCATGACTCAGTGGGAAAGGTGATCCACTGGGAATTGTGCAAAAGATTGAATTTTGACCATACTACCAAATGGTATATGCACTAACCAGAATCCGTCCGAGAGAATGAGACGCATAAAATTCTTTGAGATTTTGCGGTACAAATGGATCACTTAATCCCAGCCAGAAGACCAGACTTAGTGGTAATTAAAAGAAACACACACGCACAATTAATACTTGTTCTCTTAACTTAATCGGTATTTCTATTTCTTTATGTGTATATTGCATTTTTCCATATCGATGGCTTAGAAAGAAAAGGAGAAACTTAATTTTCTTTAAAAAGCCTCTTTTCTCAATTTACTGCAATTTGACTCGTTTGCTTCCAAAAGTTTTGATTCAAATATTCAACTTTGAATGATCTCATCATTTCAACTTATGCGGATCAATCACATGTCATCACCACACTTTGATCGACCTTACCACTATAAAAAAAATTTTTTTATCGACCTCATCATTCCAACTAACTTTGATCGACCTTACCATTACTTTGATCGATCTCATCATTTCTACACGCTTGAATTGATCTCATCAATTCTACAAAATTTCATTGACCTCGATATTTCATTTTACTTGGATCGATATCACCATTTCTAAACAATTTCATGGAACTCACCACTTCATTTTAGTTAGTTCAACTATTTCTACACTCATTGATCAACCTCAACATTTTTACACAATTTGATCAACTTTCATCGATCTCACCATTTCTATAAATTTTCATCGACCACGCAATTTCAACTCATTCTCATCGACCTCATCATTTCTACACACATTGAACATTATCATCATTTCATTTTACTTTGATCGACTTAGCAATTTCTGTTCATTTTGACAGAATTCACCGTCTCAATTTAATTTGATCGACTTCCCCATTTCAATACACTTTGATCAACCTTACCATTTCTACACATTTTTACTAACCTTATCATTTCATTTTAGTTAAATTGACCTCAACATTTCCACACTCTATTATTATCAACGTCATAATTTCTACACACTTTGATCGATGTCTTCATTTATTCTCACTTTGATCAACTAAACAATTTTTACATTTTTTGGTGAACCTCCTCATTTCTACCAACTTTGAACGATATCCCAATTTCTGCACACTTTGGTCAACCTCACCATTTATACAAAATTTATCCACATCACCATTTCAACACACTTTGATCGATGTCATTATTTCAACAGAATTTGTTCAAACTTATCATTTAACTTACTTTGATCGCTCACATCATTTCTACACACTTTAATGATTGACTTGATTATTTTTAGACACTTTGATCCTCCTCATCATTTTGACACACATCGATTGACCTCATTGATCGACCTCACCTTTTTACACAATTTAATCAAGCTTATCATTTCTTCACACTTTGATTAACTTCATTTTTTACACACATTTTGATCAAATTAATGAATTAACGTACTTTAATCTACCTCTCTATTTTTATACAATTTGATCGACCTCCTCATTTCAAGACAATTTGATCGATTTCACCATTACCATTTACTTCGATCGAGCTCATCATTTCTATACACATTGCTCATCCTCACCTTTTTGATACACTTTGATCAACCTCCTCATTTCTATACAGCTTGTTTGACCTCATCCTTTTTGCAAACTTTGATCGACGTCATTACTTCTACATATATTGATCAAATTTACACTTAACTTCATTTGACCAACCTCAAAATTTCCACTTACTTTGATCATTCTCAACGTTATGACACACTTTGATCGACCTCATTATTTCAACTTACTTTGATTGATCTTACTTTTTTGGCACAATTTGATCTACCTCACATTTTCTACACACATTGACCGACGTTATTATTTTCCAACCCTTTGATCGAATTCATCAATTAACGTACGTAAATCGACCTCACCATTTCTACCAACTTTGATCGACCTCTCTATTTATACACACTTTGATTCCCCTGATCATTCAATTCGATTTGATCCACCTGGCCGTTTCTACACTCTTTGATCGATATCATTTTTTCCACACACTTGATCAAACTCGTCAATTCATGTAATAGAATTGACCTGACCATTTCTACTCACGTTGATCAACTTTACAATTTTTATAGAATTTGGTCGTCGTCGTCGTCATTTCAACTTTATTTGATCGACCGCATCATTTCTACACTCATTGATCGATCTCACCGTCATGACTTACCTTGACAGACCTCATTACTTCTACACACTTTGATCATCCCCACCGTAGCTACATACTTTGATCAATGAAATTATTTCCACATAGTTTTTTTCGAAATCATCAATTAACGTATCTTAACCGACCTCATAACTTCGATACATATTGATAAACTTTATTCTTTTACTTAATTTTGTTGACCTTACCATTTCCTGCAAACTTTGATCGATCAAACCATTTCTTCACACTTTGATTGACCTTACCATTTCTGCAAACTTTGATCGATCAAACCATTTCTTCACACTTTGATTGACCTTACCATTTTTGCAAACTTTGATCGATCAAACCATTTCTTCACACTTTGATTTACCTAACCATTTCTGCAAACTTTGGTCGATCAAACCATTTCTTCACACTTTGATTGACCTAACCATTTCTACAACATATTGATCAAGTTTGCTGTTTAGCGTAATTTCATTAAACTCACCATTCGTACACACTTTGATCGACAACATTATTTTCACAATCCTAGATCAAACTCAACATTTCGATACACTTTAATCAACCTTATTATTTAAATTACATTGATCAAGCTTATTACACGAGCACACATTAATCAACCTTACTATTTCCATAAACTTTGCCCGACTTCACTATTTCTACACTTTAATCAATCTTATCAATTAACGTACTTAGATCGACCTCACCATATTTATAAACTTTGATCGACCTTTTCAGTTCTACAAAATTTATCGCCTTCACCATTTTAAAATTTTTTGATCGACGTCATTATTTCTACACACATTGATCAAACTTACATTTAATTTCATTTGATCGACCTCACCGTTTATATTCACTTTGATTACTCTCACTATTTAGACACTCTTTGATCGATCTCATCATTTCAACTTACTTTGATCGACCGCCCCATTTTTTTACACAATCTGATCGATCTAATCATTTCTACACTCATTGGTCAACGTCACTATTTCCACACCCTTTGATAACTGACCTCACCATTTCTGAATACTTTGATTGACTACACACTTTCTACACACGTTCGTCAATCTTTTCATTTAATTTACATAGGTCGAATTTACTAATTGTACACTGTTTGATCGACCTCTCCCATTAATTATCTTACTTAATTTATTTTGATCGACCTCATCAATTCTATACACTTTGATCGAAATCAATTAACGTTATTCCCACACATTTTGATCAAACTCATCCTTTCTACACACTTAGTTCAACCACATCGTTTCTACACACTTTCTTCGACATCATCATTTCTACATCCTTTGATAAACTTCATCATTTGTAAATATTCTGATTGACATCATTATTTCAGCCGACCTTCGAACGACTTCATTATTTCTGTAGACTTTCATTGACATCATCCTTTCATCTCACTCCGATCGACATCACCATTTCTACACACTTTGATCAACGCCATTATTTCAGTAAACTTCGATAGAACTTATCCATCGACGTAATTGAATCGATCTCATCATTTCTACTCACTTTGATCAACCTCACAATTTCTGCACATTTTGTTTGATCTTACCACCTAACTTACTCACTTTACCATTTCAACACTCTTTGATCGGCCTCACCATTTCTACATTCTTTCATCACAATCGTTATTTCGACACACTTTGATTGACGTGATCTATTCTATACATTTTGATCGACCTCACCATTTCAATTTACTTTGATCGAACTTATCATTTCTACACATTTTTATTGACCCCATCATTTCCACTTAGTTTGATCAACCTTACCATTTCTAAACACTTTGATCGATCACATTATTTTTACACATTTCTTGACTATATATATATATATACATATATATATATATATATACAACCTCAAATATATATATATATATATATATATATATATATATATATATATAACAATATATATAAATATATATACAATATATGTGTATATATATATATACTATATATATATATATATATATATATACAACCTCAAATCTCAGAACACTCCTCCAAATAAATAACTATTGGACCCTTTTAAAGCTGACTTGTTCAGACTAATTAAGAAGGTAAAATTTAAGTGAGAAAACAATAATTTTCAAATGAAATTAAGCAGAGACATAAAGCGACTTAAATCTTCTAAATGTATATGGGTGAAAGCCGACAAATCAAGAAATATGTACAAAGTTGAACCCTCTAAGTACCAAGAAATTTTAAATAATAAAATTACGGATAATTATAAAATTGATAAGGATAACACGATAGACCAAATAAATAAGGACACTTGCAATTTCGCAAGTAAACAACATATTAACGATAGGTTAGGAAAATTCCAAAAGAAAGATGCCTACATTCTATTTAAGGACCATAAACCAAATTCTATAAATAAATTGCAAACTATATTAATTAATCCCTCTAAAACAGAGTTAGGTAAAATTTCTAAAAATATAATTAAAAATATTGTTACGAATGTGAGTGAGGCTAGCCATAGTAATCTTTGGAGAAACTCTTTTGATACCATTGAATGGTTTAGGAAGATAAAAACAAAAGCTTTATACAATTTGACATCATTGACTTTTATCCGTCTATATCTAAAAATATCCAAATAGATAGTATCAACTACGCAAGAGAATATATAGATATAACTAAGGAACAATATGATATAATATTAGCGTGTAGAAAAACTGTCTTAGAAAATAATGGAACCACATGGATAAAAAGTGGACCTGTGAATTTTGATGCACCTATGGGGGGATACGACTCTTCCCAAATAGCAGACCTTGTGGGTCTATATATATTGCATGTACTAAATAGAATTATCAATTCAGATCAAGTAGGTCTGTAACGAGATGATGGTATAATGTATATCCCGAATAGTAATGGCCTAAATAACTCTAGTATACAAAAGAAGATTATAAGAGCCTTTAAACTCTTAGGTTTAAAAATAGAAATATCATCAAACAATAAGATAGTCAATTTCCTGGATGTGACCCAAGACCTTTTTAACAACACCTATAAACCTTTTATAAAAATGAATCAGTCCCCTTCATATATTAACATCAATTCAAACCACCCTAAAGCTATAATTAAATAAGTTCCAAAAGCTGTAAATCTAAGAATAAGAAATCTATCAGCAAATGAAGAAATATTCCGAAAAGGTAGTAAAATGTATATTGATGCACTAAAAAGTAGCGGGTATAAAGAAAACATTACCTCTAAAGAAGAGAAGGTGCCTAATGATAATAATAAAGAAATAAATAAGGAAAATAAACGTAAAAATAGAAAAAGGAAAATGATATGGTTCAACCCCCCCCCCGCCGTTCTCTTGGCTAACTAATATAAATATAGGAAAATATTTTTTGAAATTAGTAGATAAACATTTTAAACACGGAAATAAACTACATAAAATATTTAATAGAAAAACGTTATAAATAAGTTACTCTTGCACGAAAAATATTTTTCAAATAATTAATAGCCATAATAAAAATATAACTAAAGATTTTCAGGATCAAATAAATAATAATAATAATAATAATAATAATAATAATAATAATAATAATAATAATAACAACGGTATAAAAAAAGAATGTAATTGTAAATCCCGAGACAATTGTCCTATGAATGGACTGTGTAATTTAAATAATGTAATATATCAAGCTATAATTTACCCTAAAGAGAATATTACAGATAAAAAAACTTATATCGGGTTGACGTCCACGAAATGGAAGGAGAGGTATTCAAACCATTAATTTAACTTCTCCCACGAACACCTAAAACACCATACGGCACTATCGAAACAATTCTAGTGTTTAAAAAACAAAGGGTTAACCCCTGAGATAGAATGGTCTATTTTGAAAAAATCAAATACTCCAAATAGTTTTGACGGTAGATGCAATTTGTGCTTAGAAGAGAAAATGCATATTTTAACACATAAATTGCCTGATAAGTTATCAAATAAGAGAAGTGAATTAATAGGTAGATGTAGACATAAGACAAAATTTAAACTATAGACTAAAAAATTTTTTAAAAACATAGAAATAAATAGTGAAACCAGACAAAAAACGTATCCAACATACACACTAGGAAAAAATAGATAGCTAAATAAATTGTATCGAAATTAATATAAGCATTAATATTTCTCTTAAAAGTTAATTATCGAACTTAACATGAAAAGAAAATAAATTAAACAAATAAATAAAAAAGTTAAACTACCGTAATTATAACTGACGGAAGAATTTTAAAAATAAAATAAATAGGTAAATAAAAAAACGGAAATTCAATAAAACGAGGAGGTAACTCTTTTAATCTCTTCTCCCTCCCCCTCCACCCCACGTGTCTATTCTGTTTTATTTATCCATTGAATCTGAAGAAGTCCTGTTATATATTTTTCTTCGTGTTTTTGGTTCACACCAGAAACTGAAAAACAGGATGGAAATAAATTTATAATCCTAAAATAACCGGTCTTTGGTTTTTTTCTTTATATATATATATCAGTATGTGTGTGTAAAAACAGGATTTGACATTAAATAATCCACAACTAAACCAAACTTTGATCAACTTCATTCTTTCCACAGACTTTGAGTGATCTCACCATTTCAATTTACTTTCATCGACGCGTCACCATTTCAACATAATTTTCTTCTGCTTCTATTGAACATCCTACAAAGTAAATATTCTCTTTCCATTTCTTTTGTTTGTGTCTTTTTTCATATTAGGAAAATCTAAACAAATATTAATGCCTTTTTCCAGCTTTGAAGGTGGCTTTTTGCAAAATTTAGTGACTTCATTCTTTAACATTCTGTTGTAATTACTCCATTCCACTCCATAAAATTTCTTTGCTTTCTCATCAGGAAGAAATGTTCTTGAGGAATTAATAACTCTTCATCTGTCTTCTTGGAGTCTCTTTTTTAACTCATTGTTAACGTTAAAACTTTTTTCGAAAAAATTTATCAAGTTAACTAAAAACTGGAAAGCTCCTCTATTCACATTTTTTGATTGAGAATCCAAAATGTTAATTATTAACAACTGCTTTTTTTTTGTAATATAGAGTTTTCAACTTGTTCAAGAATTTTTCTAAATTTCTGATCATATATATGTATGTATGTATGTATAAGGATTATCAAAAAGTCACAAATCCAAGGAAATAAAAATAGTAGTAGAAACACAAAAATCTGAATACATAGAAATTCCAAAGTGACCAGAAATTTAGACCCATTATGCCCCATCAATAGATTCAACAAACTAACAGACATTTTACAACAATCGTTTCTATACAAGATTAAAAAAAAACTACATTTGAGATAACGTGCACTTTTTAAACTCCATACCACAAAACAATGATCACACTCATAGTTATAAAACCTATACAGTAATATCACGCATTAATTAGAAAAACAGGCATTCTTATTTTCGATAGAAAAATACCGAGAAACATTAAACCCAAGAGTTAAAAGAAAATTTATTACTGATGGTATAGAACTAATCCTAGATGATAACTTTTTCCAATTCGACAACATAATTATATCTAAACCCAAAGAACAGAACCAACATACGCCACACAAACTTTTGCATATTTTAAGGAAAATCTATATGAAATCATTAGTAAAACATGCAACAACAACCTAAAAACCGAATTTATTTGATGATGGAAAAGATACATAGATGACTGTTTCATATTTTGGAAATGCCCATGGGGCAACATTAATGATTTGCATAACTTACCCCAAAAATTGCACCCTAAAATAAAATTCACCATAGAGCACGGCTTTAAAGAATTACAATTTTTAGACATCCTTATTAAAAATCAAAATGGCCAAATTATCACAGACATTTACCACAAACCCACAGACAACCAACAATGCATCATTTTCAAAAGTCATCACCTCAAAAACTGCATAAAATCTATTCCTTACATACTAGCATGAAGAATATGTTCCATAAACACTAATGAAAACCTCAGACAAACTCGCCTAGAAGAATTACGCATAATCCTTCACCGAAGGGGATATCCAGCAATACTAATAAATAAGAGATTCGAATGAGCAGAAAAAAATACCATTAAAAGAACTACAAACCCCCGAAAAACAGCAGTGGAGAACCCTTAGCACATAACATATAACAAAAATAGCTCAGAACTATTCACAAAAATAAATAATCTTGAACAACTTAAAAACAAGGACAGAAACAAAAAATATCACAACAAAAATTATTAAAAGCAAACGAAAGCCAAAAAAATTGAAACACACTCTAACCCCCAAATAAATTTGGGGACCATACAATGCATGAAGTCTAAAAATGCAAAAATAAAAGGTGTGAAGTAGGTAATATAATCATAGAAGGATAATTCAATACCTTCGAAAACCAAAAACATAAATAAATAAATAACAATAAAATAAAAAATTAAAATCTAAGCTGCAATGAAAAAAAAAAAACGTTATCAACGTAATCGAATGCTGCAACTGTACAAAAGTATGTTGAGATTTTAAAAGTTTGCAGTTAATATCTGCTCGAATCTGATTGGCTGTTTTGAGGTTGTGCTGTTAGCCCCCGCCCCTATTATTATTTAAGTGAGACTCACAAGGGTTTTTTCTCTCTTTTTTGTTTGCTTTTTTTTTTTTTTTTTGCACAAGTTGAAGCCTCTGTCTGGCTCGCTCCTTTTGCTTTGCGAGTTCTTGTTTATTCGCCTTCGACTTTACGCAGTTTTTTTCTTAAGCAAGGTGGTTTAAGCAAAATAGGCCCATTAGTCTTACGCTAAGTCTCTTTTTCTAACAGGGTTTTTTTATGGTTACTTATTGAAACAATAAGCCTACGGCAGACTATTTATGGTTTTACCCTTCAAAAGAAATTTGAGTCTAAGGTCCGGAAGCGGTATTATTGGACTTTTGCCGACAAAGGAACCTGTTGGCCGAATTAGAAAATGTGGTGAAAGCCTCCATTGGCTCAACAGAAGAAAATCCGAATTGAAACAGAAAAATATTCATTTAAAAGGAGGAAGTGGTGGTCTACTCAAAGTTCACTTAAAGAAACAGTAAACTTCGTTTTCAACAAGTCTACACAGGAAACTAGAAGAACACGGTTGTCCAGGTTGATTCTACACAAGAAGGAGACGCCAAGAAGAAGAATAAACCCTAAAAATTGGCTTCTAAAAAACTTTGACATAGAATACCCAAGAAAGGTATTTTATCATTAACAAAAGTTAAATTGACAGGAGGTGGTTGACGGCATGACTTCCAGCAAGTCAATCGTTATATTTCTCTTTACCCTTCTTTTTATTTTTGATTATGATATAGTCGTTACTTGAATACATGTTATTTTTATTACCTTAAATTCAATGTTTTCCACAAGCACAGGGAAAGATATGCGAAGCCGGATTTTGTAAAGTTTCTCTTGAAATAGATTACTAGGAGGGTACTGGTTGTTTTTGTTGTTAAGAAATATAGACACACTTTTCTTTCAAGGAACAAATACAATCTTCCCCTCCCCTTTTTTATCTCCTTTATTCTTATACATTTCTCTATCGCTTCGCTAAGCTTGTCAGTTACTGCTAGATTTCTAGGGCTAGGCAGAGATAAAGCCTAGTATATTTTTTGAATTGAGCACGATTTCTCATAAGTGTACATAGGATCAACCCAGGCTCTGAAAAATAAAGTCTTTTAACATAAAAGTAACATTATATTAGATGAAAAATTAAAAAAAAAACCAAAACAACTCTATGTCTCAAAACCTTAAAATCATCGTGGTAGAATTATCAATACCATATGAAAGCCGGATGGATCAAAGCCACGTGTATAAAACCAACAAATACGAAGATCTGGAAAAAGTAAAGTTGTAGAAATAGGAGCAAGAGGTTTCGTAGAAGGCACCATGTACCAATTTCTGGGTCAAATCAGAATCAAAGGGCGTAATGGAGCCAAATATATAAAATGCCTCATAGAAATAACAGAAAATAGTTCCATATAGAAATGGAACCAAAGAAATATCCTGTGGAACAATTCAAAATGAAGTTCGTTATACTCGATCGCAAATGCGTAACAAGATTCACGCAATATTCTCATAACGCACGCTGTTATTTTTCAAATCAGATTTCGCCGTCGCACTTCTGAGTCAACACCTAAGCTAAGCTTAGTAAATAACCAATAGGGCCTCTGTGAGATATATATATATATATATATATTCAGTGAGGGGTGGTGGTGTGCAAATAAAACCGTTGATATGAAGGCTGCGAATTGGTGCGTATTCGGAAAAGAAAAGGAATAAGGCTAAAACTTTTATGCAACGAAGAAAATCCCATTATTTAGAATTACTCTGTGTAATGATAATGGCAAGGGTAGCATCTATCTGTCCGCTCATTTTTTGATAAGTATCAATTACTTATGAAGTAATTTCCTTCTTCAAAACACCTTTACGAATACCTTTAAAATAATGCCCATATACCAAACTGACGACGAGTCATTACTATAATTAAAAGAAAAAAATCATTTATAAATTTAAGCCTACATAAAACAGAGCCTAACTTCTCTCTCACACACACACACACATTTTGAAAAGAGACGATTGTGTTAACGGTCAAGAGAAGTAGGCAGTAGCAGAGAAAGAGGTGCTAGCAGCATATGATCGAAGGTATTCTGTCTTAAGAAGCTTATTACATCTTTATTGTCTGTATAAATTGTACAATAACAATAATAAAATGAAAGACGCCTTTGTTGCACTTAAACTTCTTGTTTGTTGCTTTTGCTGTTTTGTTTACAGTTGTTGACTTTTCATTTTACTTAATATTATTGTTTGCAACCTTCCAATACGGACTCGGAACCATACACACTGACAAACACAAGACCATCCCGACCACAGAACCAAACTTTACTCACACACTCACAAAAACACAAATATATACAGAGACACACTCTTAAACTACGTGGTGCCTTCAATAAGTTTCCAGACTTCTTTTGTACGGGCATTTAAAATTGTTGAAGACTCTTGAAAATTCACTATGTTATTGCTATACATCTTATGAGATGACTGACCAATTTTTATGATTCCAGGTTCAAATGAACAGCTACAACAGGAATTAGAATACATCCTACTAAAGCCTGATTGTCACAGCTGGTAAATTTCAAAAATGCAATCTGGACGTGAGGAAACTTTAGAAGAACGATATGCAATAAAATTCTGTTTTAAACTTGCAAAAAATGCCGCCACAGAAACACGTATGGAATACTTCAGGCTGCTTTTGGAGCATCTTGCATGAATCAAGCATCAGTTTTTGAGTGGCATAAGAGATTCAAGGAAGGCAGGGAGTCTGTGAGGGATGATGAGAGGTGTGGGAGGAGTAAGGAAGTCAATACATCAGAGTTGATTGGCCAAAGGATGAGAGTTAGGGTTACTATGTTGAGGTTTTAAGGGAGTTCAGGAAGAGATTCGTAGGGAAGAGGCCAGCACTTTTCAAATCGGGTCAGGGACATTTCCACCAAGACAATACACCAGTCCACAACTCCATCCTTGTCACAGACTGTTTGACCAAGATGGGCATCAAGACAGTTCCTCCCTATAGTCCAGACCTTGTTCCCTGTGACTTTTGGTTATTCCCTAAGCTCAGAGGCTGTCGTTATGAGACAATTGAGGAGATGAAAGAGGCTGTGACGAAGGTAATTGAGACGCTCACACAAGAGGACTTCCATGGGGCCTTTCAGAAGTTGTTGGAACGGTACAACAAGTGCATTGCAGCCGGAGGAGATTACTTCGAAGAGACCTAGAGTTTCATGTGTGTGCTATCAATAAAAGTGCTCATACGAAAAAGTCTGGAAACTTATTTAATGATCCTCGTACATCTATCTGTGGAGTCAAATACGTTCTCTCACACATTCAATTCCAGAGAAGAAGAGAGAGAAAAGAAAAAACAACAACCCTGAAAATGTATGTGTGTACGGGTGCGTATGTACATAGATGTCTGTGCATCTATGTGAATGTATGCACACACACAAAGAATACATTTGTAGCAGAAAGTACTTTGTATTTTTGTTTGTGCATAAATTAATTTGACCGTTATTGTCATCGTATATTTTCACCCAATGAGGATGACTTATCCTATTCAGCCCGGACCATTTTCCCGGACAACATAAAAATGATGAAAGCCCACCAAACTATCTCTTCCTCAGAACCTTTCGAACAGGACGAACTTACTTTCTGTCCACTCCCTTCATAGCCGCAGAATCACAACAATATGAGGAAAGCCGTCTAATTTATGGACCTTTTGAGTCTACTCTCTTAGACCAAGTGTTCCCAGTTGAATACGAATGAGATGCATGTAATCAGCCACTGACAGGAACACTTTTATATTGCCTCTAACTTTTCCTATCTCTACAGCAATGCGTAATTCGCTCAGACATCCAGCTTCCATATTCCTGGACAACCTTATCTGGAGACCTTCATGCCTCTCTCCTACAGCAACCAGGAACACAGATTTATGGGTGACTACATCATTCCTGTCCTTAAACAGCAAACACGACTTTTGCTATGTCTATAGCAACGCATATTCTGCTCAGACATTCAGCATTGCATTGACTTTAGAGATGCTCAGGCATTTAGCTGCTATAATTCCTTCTCAACTCAATAACTATTTCCTTCCTTCCTTCCTACGAGACTTGCAGCATAAAGGTACTCTTTATTCTGGCTGCCATTAATCCTTCTTGAAAACCTTACAGCATCTTCGTTTCTCTCTTTTATTTCAAACAATATAGCAAGGAACTAACGTAACACTCTTCTTTGCTAAACATTCTTGTAAATACATATGAAAATAAAAAACAAAAACAACATCTGCAGAGGCCAAAGGTTTTCACCGACCATTTACTCTAACAGGACATTCATAGACACAAATCCTGGAATTAAAAAGAATCATACCCCTATCAAAAAAAATCTTCATGATAAATGCTAGAAATAAAGACTACCCTAATCATAATCTCTTGAAGAAGACCATAAAGTCTGAAACATGTGTAGAGCATAATAACTGAAAATAAACAACTTATTTGCAGACCAATTCATTTTCAAATGCTGGCTGCCACATATGGTGAAATGCAATAGCTTATCTCAAGAATGAGTTGTCCTGGAAAGTGATAACAGATATGTGAAAAGATATGTGAAAAATTCTTTCACATTTGCTGAGAATAACGATTGTTCTGGGGTAAGATGTCCAACAGTCAGGTTTCAATCCCAGCTTAAAAAAAGCTTGCAGGTCTAGCCACACTGAAGATTTGTGATACTATGAAATAGTATGTCTGTTCATTTATTGTTTGCTAACTTCCAATATGGACTTGGAACCATACACACTGACAAACACAAGACCACCCCTACAACAGAACCAAACTTACTTGGGCAAGAAACTGACAGTTATCAAGTTCTGTTGCGTCTATGTCCATGATACCCTAACTTAGATATACATGCTCAATCACTAATATTGAGCACACATTTTTTATGATATGGCAAACTAGATTATCAATATATATATATATATATATACTCACTCACACACACACTCACAGATTAACAAACCACTTGTCATCAGACCAAAGCATAATCCATGTGCATTTCAATCAATACATTTCATAAAGCTATGACATTCCAACTACCCCCAAACTCCGAGCACTTATAAATAACACACACATTTTCTACAATGTCAGTGGCAAAAGAAAAAGTTCAAATTCTGGAAGCTCTTATAAAAATACAAAATAAAAGCAAATTCAATAAGATCTTTACTTCTGTCAACAGAGATTGATCTCGATTTTCCCATGTGTAAAGGGCAGGTGCAATCTAAAAACATATTTTGAATTATTATTGGCCTGAGATATTGAAGAAAAGAAACTAGATTTAATATATTGAGGCATCTCTACATGTGAGAATTTATTTCATTTTGATATCCAAATTTAAAAACAAAACTTTTTTTCTTTTGTAAAAACATTTATATTTATTTGCAAATGATACTATCCACACAAACGTAACATAATTCAAAATCATTTATATCCTTATCATCACTCATAAGATTTTTCTCTTTTATTTATAAGTCCAAAGAGGAAGCTTCTCATGAGGAAGGAAAATTTATTGACAGGAAGTACTTTTGTTGCTATAGTAACTATCTCAGAGAAACTTTTTACGTGCCCTTGGATCCTGACCCTTCCTGTGGGTCTCTCAACAGACTATTAGTTTATTGATTAACTTTTATTTGTTTCATAGTTGTTTGTGGATAATTTAGTTTAAGTCAAGAAGAAAGATTTCGTGACAATGTCTTTGAGGTGCCAGAAGCTGGAAAAGGAATAAAATACAGAAGTCAAATTAAAAACTCTTAAAATCTAGCCTTATGTTAGACTGAGCTACATTCATGCAAATTTAAAACTTTTATTGAATAGAAGCTATTGATAGCAAGAACTATTTCCATGTGCATATTAGAAGTTAAAAATTGAATTTATTTTCATCCATTTTTGACTGAAGAATCAAAAATAAGATCATTGCTAATAATCTGCTTTATATTAATAAGAAATAATTTTGGTAACAAATTTGTATATTGTCTTCTTTTCTACAACATGAGCATAATTCATGTCATGAATGATGGGATTATTTATATATATAGATTAGGACTAAATTTTTTTTCTTTTTCTTTTTCTCTTTCTCTCTTCCCCATCTCTATTCTTTTTTTCTTTTCTCACTTTCTAGATTGCAATTTTCTCCCTTCTTTATGTTCTTTTAATTTCTCCTCAACTTATTTTCAAAATACTTTCCTCTTCTTTGATTTCTTTCTTTATTTCAATTTTCTTTCATTCTTTCTTTTTTGTTTACTCAAGTAATATCTCATACTATTAGAACAACATAATTTGTCATTACTCTGCAGTTTAAATATATAGAATAACATATTTAAATAAGTAAACAACCTGTCAATAAATTTATGATATAAATTTTGAATGAAAAATAAATATCAATAATTATGTAGTATTCATTTTTTTAAATTTCTTAAATAACTTACTCCTCACATTTACTTTAGTGACAATCGGTAAAAGAGAAGATTTATAAAAAAATTAGAAAAATGATAAGAATAAAAGACAGGGAAATGAAAGTGACACTTGACATTTCCTGTGATGATGAGAAGGTAGGAAAGGTAAGAAGATATATGTTGATAGAAAATAAAGAATGAAAGGAAAAAAATAGAAATAGTAAAAAAGCAAGAGATATGTAGGGTGTACAGAAACATCAGTTGAATCTTATTCGAAAGAAATCTTCTCTCAGAGTATCTTCATAAAACAAGAAAAGGTGGCTATAATGGATTTATAACACTGATTTGCATGCTTCTAAATATCCAGAATTTCTCTTTCTTTTTTTTCTGCACTATAATTTTCATATATATATATATATATATATATATATATATATATATATATATATATATATATATATGTACAGAGGGGTGAAATAAATTTTCATACATATGAACATTTTTATTTTTTATCTTTCAAACAGCCTGAACAAAATTTTTATATACATTTACTGTATAAGGATATATTCTAATAATATGTGTATATAATCTTGGGTTACAATTAATTTTACAGAAATTCATGCCATTTATTCATTTTCATGAGTGAAAAAAGTAATCAGACAATACAACATTGTTGCAGTGTTTTTCTAGATTGTACCATTAATGCTATCAGTACCCATAGTTATCCTTCTAGAATGTTGCAATAATGTTATCAGTAACTATCATGATCATGATCATCATCATGTCGTGCCACTAGCATGGATATTCCTGATCCTCTCTCGCCACTTCTCCCTATCGTTCATTGCCTCTGGCAGGTCTTCAGGGCTACATCCCATATCCTCACATAGCTGCTGAATGTATGTTCATGCTAGTTGTCCTGCTTTTGCCCAGCAATATGTGGGGGTCCATAGGAGTACATCACTTATGAGCTCGTCCCTGCTTCTCCAGCAGTGTCCTGCATGTCTGGTTCGTCTAACTTGGATAGTTTTCATGATAGGAGGCAGGTGGCCGTATAGTTGGTGCCTTGTGGGGTGTTGCCGCCAGGACTTGTTCAATATTGCTCCCAGCATTCTTGTGTAATTGCCGTCTAGCTTCTTCTCCAGCCGTTTTGTTAGCGTCCATGTAGTGCATCCATACAGCAGTATTGATACGAAAGCTGCCTGTAAGAAACTTCATTTCATTTTATTAGTTAGGTCTGATTTCCATATGATCGATAGCCTATTGATAGCTGTCCATGCCTTCGTTAGCTGTGTCAATATCCTTTTCGGTTGATGAGATGCTGCTTTCTAGGTAAGTGAATTTGTTTCCTAGTTTGAGAGGTTCCGTCTAGTGTGGATGTGTCACCTGTTTGATTATAGCACATATATTCCATTTTGTGTGCATTGACATGGAGGCCTATGCCTGCGGCTGCTCGTTCCAAACTATGCCATAGTGTTTCGACTTCGTTGGGTGTATTTGCCTGTATCGCTATGTCATTGGTGTAGTCGGTGTCGGTAATTGTTTTTGCGGGGTACCTTCTGCTTCTTTTCTTTGTCAGTTCGAAGCCATTTTCTCTGATTTTATCAATTGATGTTCTAAGCATGTAATCTAGACAGATGATAAAGAGGTATAGAGCTAGCGTGTCTCCTCGTAGTACTCCTGCTACAATGTCGAAGTATTCTGTGTCTCCTTCTGATGAATGTACTTTCACTTTGGTGTTTCCATAGAGAATCATTATTGCTGCTATGGTTTCTTTAGGTAGGCCGTATGCTAGTAGGATTTGTTCCATCTTTCCTCTGGGAATGGAATCAAAGGCCTTGGTAAAGTCAACATCAGTAACTATAGTTAGTCTTAAAATCCTAGCCAGAACTTTCTGCAATTGCTTGTGGTATGAGAAGGTTTTGATGAAGGCAAGAGGTAAAGAATTGAGTAATTCCCAAAAAGCACTGATTGTTGAGCTTTGGAAATGGAGAAAGTTATAGAAATATCTCAAGCAACCTGAATAATCCTTTTACTATGATAAGTTCATTCATTGCAAGGTTTAAAAGACGTAACACAGTTGAAAACAAAAAAAGAACAGGTGCTCCAAGGAAGATTTCTCCTAGATTATCAAGTAAATTAGGACATCTGATTAACCAAAATCCAATGGTTACGCGTGAAGAACTGCAGGAAGATTTGTGTTCATCAGGATGTAGTGTAACCAAATGAACAATAAGTAATGAAATACTGAGGAATGGTCTAGAGTCACGGAGACCAAAGAAAACTCTTTTCCTATTGAAACAACATAGAGATGCAAGATTGAAATCCATAAGACAGCATAAGGAAAAGGAAAATTCGTTTTGGGAAAGAGTATTATGGACAGATGAAACTAAAATTGAGTTGTTTGGTCATAATTATTGAAATCATGTGTGGAGGAAAGATGGTGAAGCCTACTGACTAAAGAACATGGTACCAACTGTCAAATTTGGTGGTGGCTGTATAATGATTTGGGGATGTTTTTCAGCAAAAGGTGTGGGCAAAATATCAGTAATAGATGGTAAAATGAATGCCCAAAAGTATAAACAGATCCTGCAAGAAAATTTGTCTTCTGTTGAGTCTTGAGCTACCTTATGATTACATTTTCCAGCAGGATAATTATCCCGAGCATATAGCTAAATCTACACAGAAGTGGTTGTTGGAAAATAATGTTAATGTTTTGCAATGGCCAAGTGAGTCCCTGAATTTTAATCCAATAGGGAACTTGTGTCGATTTTTGAAAATTCAAATTCCAAAAAGAGCACCAGCAAACATCAATTATCTGAAGACAATATACCAGAAAGAATGGTACAAAATACCTACTAATTATTGCAAGAAATTAATCGAGAACTACAGGAAGAGATGAATGGCTGTTGAAGTGAATAAAGGGTTTTCTAAAATATATTAAATGAAGATACTGCATTATTTTTTGTACTGGATGATTACTTTTTCACTCATGGAAATGAATAAATGGAATTAATTTCTGTAAAATTAATTGTAACTTAAGTTTATATACACATATTAGTAGAATATATCCTTATACAGTAAATATATATAAAAATTTTGTTCCGGCAATGTTTGAAAGATAAAAAAATAAAAATGTTCATATGTATAAAAATTTATTTCACCCCACTGTATATATATATATATATATATATATATATATATATATATATATATATATATATATATATATATATATATACACACACTAGCAGAATGCAAATATGACTCAGAATTTAATGTTGGTCTAAATAATCCTTAATTGTTGGATATTTGAATTGAATTCATTGTGAAGCATGAAAAGATTTCAAGACAGAAGTAAAAATGGTTTCCCTCCACAGGAGTAGAAATCTAGTGTCCAAGTCAGTTTAAATGAAATAAATTATTTATATTGAGCACTTGTTTGTTATGCCTCAGAATACACAATTTTTTTTTTTTTGTTTTTTGTTTTTTATTAGTAGCATAAATTAATAAATGTTCAGTACATCTAATATTCGATCATCGAACATAAATTTGCCAATGAGCAAAGCAGAATTCTTCAAGATGCAGTCCAATTTCTCCCTCAGATTTATGAATGGACATGGCAAAGTTTAGGTGACCTGGAAGCAGGTCACTTTAATTTATTAGAATGAGGAAAATTCTACTTATAATTGCATAATCTTTTTTGGTATACCAAGTGAGAATAGTAGATTTAATAACATATAACATAAGCTTCTTAACCATTAGTCTTATATTCTTGTATAGTCATATCAAATCCAATTTATACTTATTTGGAAAGTCTTCCTGTCAGTATGGTTGTAGACTAAAGAATTCTAAAATTCTTCAGAATAATGAATTACTTATTTCTGATCCACAAAAGTGTCTATAGATTTATATCTATTTCTATTTGCTGGAAATTTTCTGCAACAGTTGTTACTTGATGCTTTTGACCACTATATTTTTGGTTGCAAACATTGCTTACTTGCAGGTTTCTTGTGTGTTTGCTAAGGATGTTACAGGTTGGAAGATAATTTTTACATAGATTCAACAAGTGATTTGAATATTGTGCTTAAGGAGCTGAGTGAATAGCCTCATTACTCTCTGAAATAAATCTTTCCGCATTAATTTGTAACAAATGTTTGTCAAAGTAACCAATCTCCAAAAAGATGAAGCTTTATGTTGGTTGACAGTTTGAAGATTTTGACATGGTTTTAGGCTATCATGGATTTCATCTGCATTGTTTTTCTTAAAAACACTGGCAGGATTTGAGATTTGAGAGAAACTTAACCATGTCAATGTCATGTTTAGGGTCACAGTTGAAGGTCTCCCCCTTCCACTGTTTAGGAGTGTAGGGTAGAGATCTAACCTCAGTTTCTCTTGTCTTTTAAGCTGTTTGCCTGGCCTGGTACTATTTTCATAGTATCTATATATAACCGGTCTGACAGAATCCTTTACAATGTAAACCTGTTGTTCATCTGTGAGCTGCATTCTATTTTGAATGAACTTACAGTCTTTGCAGTTGTTGTTCATCTGTTTTGCTGCCCTTCAAGCACGTATGCACTAGTCTGCAGAGGACATTGTGAGTATGGATATTCTTTTCTGTTGCATTATTACTGGAAACATAATTCTTTATAACTTTGAAAGACATGAATAAATATGACCATTAAGTATAAAATTTGAGTCTCAGGACATATAGATATGTAAACAAGGACAAAAAAAGATAGTAAAAATCATGCACATTTTATATAACATTTTGAAATATTGTAATCATGTAAGTATTTTCTTTAAAGTTTTAATTTTGATTTTAACTGCGAGAAAATAGCATAAAGAAAGAGGAGCAAAAAACTATGGTGCATATTTAAAGCAGATAAAAAATAACAGGAATATTTCCCATTAAACACACAAATACACAAAATATTTCAACAAATATCATAAGTCATTGAGAAAAGTAGTACTTAATATTTGTAGTTGAAGTTTTTGGGGGGTTTTAACTGCAAGAAAATTGTATAAAATTGCTACACAAAACATTAAGTGAGTTTATATTTCATATGAAAATTTTTAAATTCAGTCTATTCATCTCATTGGGTTATTTTTAATTTTAAAAGGATGATATTTTTTTATTAAAAAATACTTGTTTAACCAATGTTAATTCTAATGATGGACGTTTTAATCTTCCATTCCCATTATTCGACATTGACTACAATTGGAGAAAGCTGAAATGAGAAACACCTTTGACCTATATTATTTTAAACAGGGCTTCTCTTTCTCCCTCTTCTTTTCTATCCTCTTCTTTTACTTTTTCTCTTCTTCTATCTTCCTTTTATTCTTTTCTTTTATCTCATCTTCTCTTCTTCACTTTTGCATTGCATGAGCCAGTGAATATGTAAGATATAATCCATAGCACAAAGGTCATTTGGACAAGATATAGCATAAATGAATCAAATTTGGTTCTGTGGATTTTAACTCTTAGGTAGCACCTCTCCATTGCACTAAAATGAAAGGTTCATAGATTGCCCAGAAGAGGCAATTTTTGTCTTTACCCATATTTACATATGTGAGGTTTCATATCAAACTGACTTTGGGTCATATTTGCCTTTGTGAGAAGGTAAATAAATAGTTTGGCAGAAACATTTGAATAGTTTTTAAATTCAATATTTATTGAATCTCTACATTAATTAAATAATAAAAAGTCATGTTTTTCTTCTTCATCAGGAAATCTGTAAGAAATACAATTTGGAGCATAATGATGCTGATGATAATCATTGTGGTGCGTAAAGTTTCATGAAGACTGCAGGCAAGTCAGGATCAGAAACTTTTTGTTTTGTGATTAAAAAACAAACTTTATGGTACTTAAATTTCCCCAAAACACTTGCACCCCCCCCTCTCTTTTTCTCTTTCTGCAGAAATGTCAACAACACACTGCATCTTTCTTCTGATTTTATCATTGTCAGTTGAAAAGTCTCAGATCTTATCCTGTAATTTCCATTTGATGTTTTTTCTTGGTTAACTTGATATTCACTTAGGTAATCAAAAAATGGTGAATAATATAAGAAAAGTGTGTCTTACATATTAAGTCTCATTTATCTTCAAAATGCCATCCTTGTTCAGAAAGATCCTAAAACTGATTTTTAAGTGTTGAATATTTATAATTTCAAAACATATCTTATTAAAATTATTTATTTGATGTGTAAAGGTTTGCAATAGATTGCTTAAAATGTATTTTCTGGTTTAATGCTGATACTAGAAATAAGCAATTCTTAAATTCTATTTAATAATGGACTCAAAGGGCAAGAATTGTGGCACTGGCAACATGGATATGTCAAAGAGAAACTGTAAAATGTTTCGTTTAACTGAAAAGATAAAAGTTCAGGATTTGATAAAGAAAGAAAAATTGTTTGTTTACAAGATCTATGGTAGAAAAAACAATTTTTCCGCCACATAACTTTTATTATAGTATATTATAATAATTATTCTATTTTATTATTGGCTATTGCTGCTAATATCTTATTGTATCTTCTTTATAGATTAAACTTTATTACACACACACATATACATACAAGAAGGTGAATAAAAAAATAAGGTAATTTTGCCAAAGGCTTTGATAATAACTGTTTACAGTTTTACCTTTTTCGAGGAAATAAATAGTGATTGGTCCTTTCATGTTCCAGAAGACAGTCAGCATGACCTTCTTTACTGACTGCTGGACCTAGAAATTTTTCTTCATCAGAAAATCAGTGTGTTTCTATTCCATGTCTTTTTGTTGTATAACATGATAAAGGAATCAATCATAACACTTCTTTACAAAATTATATCTCTCTCTCATCTTTATTTCTCGAAAGGTCAAAAACTCTGTAGGTGTCTGAGAGAGACGGAGATAGAAAGACAGAGATATTGACCCTTAACTTCTTCTTAGCCACACAGTGCCATATTCAAAACTGATAATTATTACTGTGGGTGTCTGCATATATCATTTCACAATGACTACATGTTACAGTTGTCAACCTATGTGACCAGCTTCCAGCTATCAACCCACATGATCTGCTCACACCCATGTATTGCTGTCTCCATGTATACACAGCTGGAACATGATAGCTCTGTCAAAGAACAATATGCAACATTTTTGACTCAGGTTTGTAATGGCATATCAGTACTTAGATATTTTTTGGAATAAACATGCTTCTCTGTTATTGTGACCTACCTACACAATAATGAACTCTTCCTCGTTTATAAATACTAACCCTCTTTTACTCTCACTGAGATTAACTCCCAGTTTGTCTACCAGTTCCGGAAGGTTTTCAGCTAGCACTCCAGTCGATAGGTCATGCTTTGGTCGACTGCGCTGTGTTAGGGCGCAGATCTGGCCGGGTGTGGCTTGTCGACAGGTGATTTCCTCTGGGCTCAGGGGGCCATCTCCCAAGGCTTTTACCCCCTTCATAGGGGTTGGGTTTATTGCCCGGCACCTGAGGCGCCCCTAGTAAGGGGAATTCCGATGGGGCCATAGGTATTTTTAGAAAATGCTGGGTGCATGTGGGCTCCAGCCCTGCGCCCGGACCAACTAAAAAAGGCCTTTGATGCACTTGCCCATTTGGTGGGGCAGGCAACAAATACTGACTTCCTTGCAGTCCTAGGATGGGACACACCTTGGTTGGCTATGTTGGTTGCTACATGGATCTGGTCAGGTGGGTCCTGACTCCACTGGCAGTCAGTCGGGGTGTGCCTTGATCAGCACCTTCTAGCCTCAGGGGCTGTCCCCTCAGGCTCTAACCCACTTTGGAGGTGCTAGGTTTATTGCCTAAATACAAAACTGAAGGTAAAAATGATCCTGAATACTAAAGTGAAGTTGAAAATGATCCTGAATACAAAACTGAAGGTAAAAATAATTCTGAATACAAAGCTGAAGGTAAAAATAATCCTGAATACAAAGCTGAAGGTAAAAATAATCCTGAATACAAAGCTGAAGGTAAAAATAATCCTGAATACAAAGCTGAAGGTAAAAATAATTTGAATACCAAACTGAAGGTAAAAATGATCCTGAACACAAAACTGAAGGTAAATATGATCCTGAATACAAAACTGAAAGTCAAAATGATCCTGAATACGAAACTAAAGGTAAAAATGATTTGCTGCCTAAACTGAAAAATCCAAATACATCAATATCTTTTATTTTTAATTTAATTATAAAAAGAAACAAAAAAAATTATTGATATACTAGGTGCATACGATAAGTTTTCAGACTTTTTTCGTATGGGCACTTTTATTGATAGTACACACATGAAACTCTAGTCCCCTTCAAGGTAATCTCTTCTGGCTGCAAAGAACT
The DNA here is from genome assembly GCA_963585895.1 of Sepioteuthis lessoniana. Taxonomy (NCBI): domain Eukaryota; kingdom Metazoa; phylum Mollusca; class Cephalopoda; order Myopsida; family Loliginidae; genus Sepioteuthis; species Sepioteuthis lessoniana. The sequence continues at coordinate 100,610,768 of OY757922.1, read as the reverse complement.
TGTTGTACCATTCCAACAACTTCAGGAAGGCCCCATGGAAGTCCTCTTGTGTGAGCATGTCAATTACCTTCATCACAGCCTCTTTCATCTCCTCAATTGTCTCATAATGACAGCCTCTGAATAACCAAAAGTCACAGGGAGCAAGGTCTGGACTATAGGGACAGTGAAGAACTATCTTGATGCCCATCTTGGTCAAACAGTCTGTGACAAGGATGGAGTTGTGGACTGGTGTATTGTCTTGGTGGAAATGTCCCTGACCCGATTTGAAAAGTGCTGGCCTCTTCCCTACGAATCTCTTCCTGAACTCCCTTAAAACCTCAACATAGTAACCCTAACTCTCACCCTTTGGCCAATCATCTCTGGTGTATTAACTTCCTTACTCCTCCCACACCTCTCATCATCCCTCACAGACTCCCTGCCTTCCTTGAATCTCTTATGCCACTCAAAAACTGATGCTTGATTCATGCAAGATGCTCCAAAAGCAGTCTGAAGTATTCCATACGTGTTTCTGTGGCGGCATTTTTTGCAAGTTTAAAACAGAATTTTATTGCATATCGTTCTTCTAAAGTTTCCTCACGTCCAGATTGCATTTTTGAAATTTACCAGCTGTGACAATCAGGCTTTAGTAGGATGTATTCTAATTCCTGTTGTAGCTGTTCATTTGAACCTGGAATCATAAAAATTGGTCAGTCATCTCATAAGATGTATAGCAATAACATAGTGAATGTTCAAGAGTCTATGACAATTTTAAAGGCCCATATGAAAAACGTCTGGAAACTTATCGTATGCCCCTTGTATATTTACATATTACTTAATGTTACCATAATAAAAGAGTTTCTCATTACTCAATTGACTAATCTTTTTTAATGCTGATACTGAAAGCAGTGATGATGATGATGATGATGATGATGATGATGATGATGATGATGATGATTGATTAAATAAACAACCAGGTTAAATGTGGATAAAAACAGAATAGTATTGACAATCTCCTCCAGAGCTATTTTAATCAAGATAATTTCAATTTGTCATGGCATTTTATCAGATCAAATCTTTTTTTCATCTAATGGAATCTCTTACTTTTTAAAGATACTTTTTTTACTTGAACAGGTCACTTGTCACAACTGTAATTTCATCAGACTCCAACTAATTATTTAATGTAAACTCAACCCAAAGTTCTTTACAAAAATAGTCAAATATGTTGATAAACCTGTCTTTACCTGAATACCAAGTGATGAGCATCATCTAATTCCTTTCCCACAGTTCTAAATTTGTGTTCTGATTAATAATTATAAAAGTTTAAATTTCAAAGCAAAGAGAGCAGATACTTGATACAGGAGCAATTGTTTGTAAAGGACATGGCTATGAGATATGATTCATGTCAAAACAAGTTATTGGATTTAGGGCAACGTGTCTAATTAGAGAACATCTCCAACATGCCTCTCCTCTATCCCTTTTGTAAAACAAAGAATTTATCCCGAATTTAGAAAAAAGGAGGGTATTTAACTGTCAAGGATTAAAATTGATATTCCATCAAATCTGATAGACATAAAACTAAGTATGGGAAATAAAAACAAAATATAAAGAGCCATAAATTTAGATACAGCTACTTAATAATGAGTAACTCCTCTCTTTGCTTGATAAATTATGACTACATCATATGATATGGAATCTACGAGGTGCTGGAATGAGATTTCAGTGATCTCTATATGTGACTTGGGTTTGTTGGGTATGGTACGATTCAAATCTGGTGAGTAGAGGAGTACCTGGAAGTTATATAATTGTTCCTAGAATGAGATTTTGTTATCCATCCATAATGGAGGATTGAATTATCTTTACTAAAGCAAATTATCACCACCAAGAAATATAGTGAACATAGTGTGGTGCAACAAAATCAGTACATTTCACAGCTTTAAAAAGAGACTTCATTTTCATTTGATCTCCTTGTGAAATCCAACAGAATATAGTCTATGCATTTACACAGCCACTACAAACTTACACAACATTCTGCAGGTATGAGGAAACTGACTTTTGTTAAAAAAAAAAGGCATTTACAGAGATTTACAGAGATTTACTTAGCAAAGCAAGAAAGATAAGTTGTATCTTTTTTGGAGAACTTTAATTGAAAAGATATTCAAAGGAAGACTAACTTGTTATTTATATTATATTTAAATTATATATACAATTATTTGATAAGAATAATTTTATATTATTCTAATTTATTATTTATTTAGAATAGTTTCATATTGGTTAATATTTTTCTCTATCTGTATCAATGTATTCAATTATTTCAGTTTTCTTATATCCCTGCTGCTGCTGCTGCTGCTGCTGCTGCTACTAATGACAACAACATCGATGATGATGATGATGATGATGATGATGTCTTTACATTATAAACAAAGGAAAGAATGTTAAATTATAGATTGGCTAAATATTCTAACTGGGATGTAGCATAAATAGTTTTAAAAAGATTTAATTATGGTTCCTTGGTCTACTCAGTCTAATTGACAGGCAATGACCTTTAAGGGTAGTTTGAAAGCTTGGTTGTCAGCAAAGGATTGTTAATTAAGGTGACTAAAATCCTAGAAGATAGAAAGTAGATTTTAACTTTGAACCAGTTAGCTAAGAGCCATTGAAAAAAGTAGACATCAATTTCCATCTTTGCCCAAATGGCTAATTCTGGACATTTGTACAAAGTTAGTAAAGTGTAAGAAGATGGTCTGAAATGAATAAAGAATGTTGTGAACCCAGAAAATGTCTTCGTATTTGTTACAAATATCCCAGCAGAAAAGATAGAGTGACCAATGAAGAAATGGAACAATATGGGATGGTGAGATGGAATGACCACTGTCTAAAAGGAACAAGATGGCTATGCATCAAAAATAGAAATCATCCAGAAAACAGCATAATTGATATTGTTGCTATAATAATAATAATAATAATTTAGTATTATTATCATTAAAATTTCTATGTACTTTTCAATTCTACAAAAATGTCTTTAAAAAAATAGATATAGAAGCAAAGTAAAGAAAAATTAAAATAATGCATTATTCTTATAACAACAATATATAAAGCATAAACCTGCACATTTAAGGTTCAGTTCACAATACAATTATTTTTATAATCATTTTTTTTATATTACTTCACCAACCTTTTAAAGTCTTATAGATATAAGTAAAGTTGGTGATCATAATCGAGGACAGCCTGAAGGCTCCCTTTTCAATAGCTACTACACCAAGGTGTAGAGGAGGGCACTACTCCTGTCCCTGGATTGCTCCACTTTACCCTTGATCCATTCCTAGTAATGCCAAGTGTTAAGCAAGGAGGCATCAAGTTCCATTTTTTGAGTCTTTAGTATAACTCGACCTGAGATTGAACCTCGGTCTCCTGTGCCATTGGTGAACACTCTACCAATTAGGTCAATGGGCCAGTTAAATATATTTATTTTTTAAAACAAATCAAAATAAAAAATACTTATCAAGTAAAATGTTTGACAAAATATTATGACTTCATATTTGTCTTAAACACTCGATTATATGAAAAAACATTCTTTTGTAAAAACAAACAAAAAAAAACCACCTCACTTTTTTTTTCCTTATTTGAAAACTGTTTTGTGTACCTGATTTTAATGACCAGCGCGTCATTAAAATTTGAAAAATGAAAGTAAATTAAAAGTATTTCAAAGCAAATTGTTATGGTGTGGAATGTGAATCAATTTGGAGTGGAACTAAGAAAGTGAAAAGATAAGAAAAGGTGAAGTTATTTGATCTAATTGCATATCAACCCTTGTGGGCTATTCAATGCCAAATCTTGTTTAGGCATATGTTATATATGATTTTTAAGTGAAGATTTTGTAGGTAAGATTATTTTTTAAATGATCCAAGATTCATTTGCTTGCACATGGTTAAATGGTTTCAAGTATAGCAAACACTAATAGTTCTATTTGTTGCAGTTAAGTAACTTTAACCACTGTTATCTAACACTAAAAATTCAATTTAATATTAATCATTTTTTTGCACACTGTTAAATAGTTTCAAGTAAATGAGTGTTATAGTAAAATACATCAAATCTCTTCTGATTCATCTACTTAACCCTTCACACACCCAACTACTAAAACACATAAAACACAGACCCACAGATATCAACACTGTTGAAGAAAATAACAGCTACCAGATGTTGACCAAACAACGGCCAGTGTCAAACTGAGAAAATCACAGCTTCTATGCATAGTCTATCCAAAATCCCCGGAAAATTCTCAGTTATAAAAAAATGTCTATTTTTCAACCAATCATATTTTTTCCACGAGTAGTATTTTCTGGAGTCAGTATTTGAAATCGAGAACACATAAATAGGCCAAACAGAGGTCACACGCCAGTTGAATCGCCGGCCATCTCGAGGGCATTACCCAATAACACCATCCGACCAGATCAAAGCAACCGCTTGTCGCCGAATAGACAACCCCCGACCAGCCGGCCAGATATTTCATCTGCTTGTTTATTTTATTTATTCACTAAACAAAATAAACTAAATCTTCTCGTCAGTCTTATTTTTCTTGCAACCACACGCTTGTATATAACATGAGTCAACAGATAGATAGCACACAAACTGAGACTACCGCTCTGGGTCAGGGTGGACCTGAGAGTAATGGCAATGAAGGGTTACATTCCCCAAAGCTCCTGGACTGGAGCTTCACCATCAGATGCAGTTTAATGTTTTATCCAGGACACTTGTTGTTGGGGTGTGGTCTTCCCTCTCTGCAGAGATGCAGTTGGAGTAATTTACAGCCTTGCCCAGCCAAGTCAACTTGACTGATAGGGTAAGAGAGAGAGAGAGAGAACAGGAAGACAGGAATTAAGAGATTAAAGAACAAGTCTACTAATAAGAGAGATTAGAGGATGTAAGAGAGAAAGAAAGAAGCTTGTATATTTAGGAATAACAAAAGTAAAATAAAAATAATAATGAATTGAAGAAAAGGTAAATGTAAGATGAAAAAGATAAAAAAATGATAGAAAAATAAGATGGACATTTCTTTTTTGAAAGAGAGTTAAAAAGGAAAGAATTAGTAATCAAGAAATATGACAGATTTTAATTTGGTTTGGTTTGGTTGGATTGAGTTCTATGGTATATCAACCATTGTAGGTTATTTAATGCCAAATCCTCTTTATAGATATTATATATTATATTATGTATCAAATATACATGATTTGAAAATATATTTTGTTGATAACATTTTCAAATGAATCTGAGCTCATGTTTTTTTCTTTTGCACATATTTAAATGGTTTCAAGTATTTCTATCTAATATAAATGATTATATTTACTATCAATCATTTGTTTGCATGAAGTTAAATGGTTTTTTATACTGCTATGTAACACAAGCAATTTATTATCAGTCATTTGTTTGCATACATTTAAATGGATCTACATATATATCATTTGAAAGTAAATAGTTTGTACGTAATTTGATTTTTAAATGAGTTAGAACTAATTTGTTTGCACACTCGAGTATTGCTATTGTTTTTAGGCTGTCAAATGGTTTCAATTATTACTGTCAAATACTAATTCTATTCAATATTTATCATTTTTTGTAAACAGTGAAGTGGTTACAAGTATTGCTATTTAACACTATTCATTCATTTGCACAGTCAAATGGCATTAAGTATTACTATATAATACCAATAATTCAATTATCACACTCAGTTAAAGGGTTTCAAGTATTGCTATTTAACACAATAATTCTAGTCTACATTACACATTCATTTTCATACAGTAAATGGTTCAAAGTATTGCTATGTATCACTAACAATTCAATTAGATAGTCATTTGTTTACACACATTAAATGATCAAACAGTTCTATTTCTAACAATTCAATTAAACAAAAATCATTTGTTTTCATAAAGTCTAAAAGTCAAACAGTTCTATTTGACACATAGGTAGGACCTTATCAGGTACTACCACTCTGGCCCCGAGTGACCTGGGAGCAATGGCAATGAAGGGATACTCCCCATTCCCTAAAAGCTCCAGGACTGGTGTCTGTTCATCAGATGCAGTTTAGTGTCATATCCAGAACAGTTGTTGTTGTTGTTGTTGTTGTGGGGAGTCTTACCCCTCTGCAGAGATACAGTCAGTGTATTCTACAGCCCAAGCTGACTGGGTAGGTGACAAATTTTTGTTAGAAAGAATAAATTTCAAGAAGTCAATAAATATTTTCTATTGATATTTTTCAATATTTCAAATGTTCAAATACTTTTACCCAATAGTGACACATAGGTTTTGAAATTTGATATGCTACATGTAAAAATATGCTACATGGGAAAATATACTAATAGAAATACTTTTTCCTGAATATTATTCTATCTTAAAAATAGAAGAAGCCTAGAAGTTAGTGAGTTAGTATTTGATTAAATCATCTCTAATTTTATTTGCTAAGTCTTTCTAGTATATTTGTTTTTAATTAAAAAAAAAAGAAAGTTAGACCAGGGGTTGATGTTTACTGCTTGTATCATGTAAACCAGTACATTATGTTAAATGTTACTGGGAGAGGAGATGGGTAGTGCCAAATAACTACCTGAGAAATTCCATGAAAGGAAATACTTGATATAGCAATCTGTAAACCTAAAAGCTTATATAAAACATCCATACCTCCTCAGTTTACACCAGATATTTATAAAAAGAAATAACTATAATGAATTTTACTCATTTTATATTTTTATTTTTGACAGCTTTATTCAAGCTCATTTTGTATATTTTTTATACAAGATTTGTGAATACATTTCTATGAATTTTATAACTCATATTAATCTTTTGGGGAAAAAAATGTATATGTAATAGTAAAAATACATAAAAACAATTATTTATATCATGTTTTGCTCTTAACCTAAAATTTGTCAAATATGGTTCTAATGTCAATATACAATCTCAGCCCCAAAATTGACACCATGATTGACATAGGCAACCAATAGCACTGTACTGTTTTCTAATATCAACATATTTTACCTGCACATCATGGGAGCCTATCTTGTCTCATTATATATATATATATATATATATATATATATATATATATATATATATATATATATATATATAAAGTCACATGCGTAAGCAGATATTGTCTAATGGATAGCATTTAAGAAGAAGAATATTTTTGTAAATTAAACTCATCACTATGTCTAAATGTTTATACATAAATATCATCTCATAATGTTACAAAATACATAAAGTGCATTAAATTAAAATTAGGGCAAAAAAGATAATGAAAAAATAAAAAATAAAGAGGAAGTAGTAAAGAAAAAGAGTGGGTAATTAAAAAGAAAGAGAGAGAATAAACTTACTGTGAAAAATAACAAGTCTTGACGTGTTGACCATCTGACAACCATCAGTGAATTTTTTTCCTGTCATTTTTCTTGTTAATCACCAATATATAGTTATTGCTTAGAATCTAATCCTATGTTATGAACTTTATCTCTACTTTATGGATTGCTATTCAATGATTAGGGGCTGCTGTTAATCCAAGCCTAGTAATTATTCATTTCCTCAATGAAATAGTCAGAATATAAGAAAGTAACAATGGAAAACATATTAACAGGTCAGCCATGAAGAATAAAGTCAAAATACAATTGATATTTATATTTTTCTTTCCACAAACAATTAAGGATCATTTCTGTCTTCAGAACAAAAGAGTGCATTTCTTTTGTCTCTTTCATGAAAATTTTGCGAATGTATGAACTAAGCAAGAAATTGGAGCAATACAAAGTTAATTATGAAGATTTACAAGAATAAATATATATCTCTCTCATGGTCATCTGCTACCATTTTTGATTGGATTGAGGGTGGCATTAGGATATATTTAGAACTGGTAGCCATGTAATATGGTTGTACTTTCTACCTGGGTGATTCCTCAAATTTCATAATGTCTGATCTGGTGGGGGTAAAAATGACATGTTAATTCAGTGGGGGCAGAAATAAATGACTTGTTTATTCTTTCTTTTTCTCAAAATGTTGGAGTTATTGAAACCAAAACTTGCCAGTAAAATTCCATATATACAATATTTAAATAGTATTGCTTTGATCATTTTAAGGTTTAAATATATATAACGACATAAGTGTATCAATGTATCAAATTGCTACAAATGGGACTCAATCTATAAAGAAATGTTTACAAACTCTATAATTGAACTGCTCAAGTCAATTTTGACTAAAAAAATATATAACTTAGTTTGATGGTTAGTCAAGTATTTGGGTAAATACAAGATAGCATTTGCCCAGTTGGTGGGGGCTGTAGAATACACTGACTGCACCTCTGCAGAGGGGTAGGAACGCCCTCCAAACGAGTATCCTGGATGTGACACCAAACAATGTAATGGTGAGCTTTCAGTAATGCTAGAGCTTTGGGAAATGTGGAGCACCCCTTCATTGCCATTGCTCACAGGTCCACTCTGGCTCAGAGTGGTAGGACCAAATAGGGCCCTATCTATGTGTTAAATAGAACTAAACTGCATACCTATGCTAAACTGAATTGTTCTAATTAGAACTGTTTGACTAAACTGAATATCTTGAAATAGAAATGTTTTTGACAATTAAATTGTGTACTTACATTTAAACTGCATACTTATGCTAACCTGAATTGTTTGAAATGGAACTATTTTTGACATTGAAACTGTATTTACGCTAAGCTGAATTGTTTAATATAGAACTGTTTTGACATTTAACTGTGTGTAAACAAAATCTATACTTATACTAAACTGAATTATTTAATCATTTACTTCCAGTTTAAATGACACAAGTATCATAATCTTTAACTCAAGACTGCAAAGGGTAAAACTTACTTGGCCACCTACAAAATAGATAATTTCTATGTATTTATATATAGCGGTGTGTTACCATAACAATGAATTTTTACATTACTTAATTCACTCATCTTTTTGTAATAAAATGTGACCAAGAAACGTCTTAAGCACTCACAATCAGCCCAAATAATACCAGGGTGTGATAAAAAGTTCAAATGATGACAGCATATCTTCTGTTGATGAATTTTTTTACCAGTGGGATCAAAGCATTGCAACACAAATCAAAGAATATGTTAAAAAATTAATCTTATTTAGTCACATTCCATGAGAGTGTCTTGATCAGCCTATGAACTTTTTGGCCGACCCTCATATATATATATATATATATATATATATATATATATAATGTTTATTATAGAGTGTGTATAAAAGAAATGCACAGTTTCAAAAATTTATTGCCATAACTATTCAAAATATTGATTCTAATAACAAAATATTGCAGAGAAAAATTATTGATATTTAGTTGATTCACTCCAGAAAATTAGATGCTCATAATGTTCGAGAATTTCTGTACAGAAATCAAATTTTTCTCCTGTTGAAATACATTTTGCAGTTTGTAAAGAATCATTTTTAAACAAATTTTTCTGGTGGGGAATTTCTAACTCTTGATCTTTCTTTCTGAATTTTTGTTTGCCGAGTAGGTAACTAGCAAACAGAATCCAACTTATTTTTCTAATACAGATCCCCACCCACCACTCCAGGACTTTTACCTTTACACAAACAACCTGCTGTTGCAAATATCTTTTACAAATTGTTGATGGATTGTCTAGTCAGCTGTTATTTCTCAAAATGTATTTCAAAACGCAGTTGAATGACCGAAACAGAATTTGTTTTGCTTAATCCAAGATCAAAAAATGTCTTCTCAATGGCTATAGTTTTTGACACACTCACAATGGAACACCTAATACTGCTAAAAGACTTAATAATAAACTTCAAGTGATTATTTATAAAACTGTGTATCGTAAATGCATATATGTTAAATATTTTAAAAAATCATTTTGATAATGCTTATTTTTGATTTGATTCTGTTAGTTCACCAGTACCAAGATCCCAATTCAACATCATTAATTCTGTTCTTAAAAGGAGCATAAAAAAACAAATGATTTATTTATAAGATATGTTTATATAATATTTGATTTATAAAATATTTTAAATAATCTTATATAAATATAAAATTTGTACTTGGAAAGAAAATTTGTTTTGTACTAGCAGCAATTTTTGATGATTGTAGAACAAGTGTAATTCGTATATAAATCTCTATTCATACATTTTGCTTCTCTACAACAGTCAAGAGTTGATATCTCTTCCTAGTTATTAATGACCTATTTTCTAAAACATTTTTCATTACCTCTGTTAAAACTTACATGCTTTACACACACACACACACACACACACACACACACACACACACACACACACACACACACACACACACACACACACACACACACACATCTGTAATTTCACAGTTTCATTCACACAAATGGTAAAAGCTGACTTGGCTTCTTCTAATTTATAGTTGATTTTTTATCTTCTTTTTATCACTTATTTTGATAGTCATTTACTTCTTTTTATTGTTTCTGAACATTTTCAAAAGACACATGCTTACAAAGAATCTCTAACAATATTATAGATATAATTAATATTCTGTTAAACAAAATAGAATAAGCTCAAAAACAATGGCCTCTACAGCATTTAGAGTCAATGACAGCGTTATTTAAACAAATTTTCTATTTAGAATGTTATTTACAACATTTATCATAAAAACAAATTGTATTTTATGCCCTCCTGAAAATAAATAGTATCTTAAAATATACTGAAAATAAAATTGCAGCATGATGAAGGATAATGCGTATTTTTACCTGGGTACAGTATATGCATTCGGTCAGAATCATTTTCATGCAACCTTTATTTTAGAATCTGAACAGATAATTAATCTGTGAATAGGATAATTCACTGTAATATACCTACATTACCTGTATTTTTAATCTTGAGTAATATGAACAAATATTCAAAAGTTGCCGTTTTATTTTCTGTCAGTGTAAAAACTATTCATCAAACCCTCCAAAAATGATGTCTAAACCATAAAACAATGAAAAGATATGTTTTTCTATGCTTTGTCAGTAAAATATGAAACTGACTTAGTTTGGTTTGGTTTCTTTGTTTAATGGTATATCAACTTCCATGGGCTATTCAATGCCAAAAACATGTCTGTAGAAGAACAATAGTGAGACTATTTAATTCATCGCTGGGAGGAATACTTTTGCCCAAAAGTATTAGTCCAAAAGTGAACAGGATTGTCTTAGTGGAGTTTTAACTTTGCTTACGATGATGTCACAGTATGTTAGCGACAACATCACATGGACTCTCCCCACTATGCCATAGGGACTTCCCTCCATGATGCAACATGGACTCTCCCCACTATGCCATAGGGACTTCCCTTCACTATGCCATGTGGACTCTCCCCACTATGCCATAGGGACTTCCCTTCACTATGCCATGTGGACTCTCCCCACTATGCCATAGGGACTTCCCTCCACAATGCAACATGGACTCTCCCCACTATGCCATAGGGACTTCCCTCCACGATGCAACATGGACTCTCCCCACTATGCCATAGTGACTTCCCTCCACTATGGCCTATGGACTCCTCCCACTATGCCATTGGGACTTCCCTCCACTATGGCCTGTGGATTCCCCCCACTATGCTATTAGGACTTTCCTTTGAAACTGAAGTTAAAATGTAAACTTTCATTTATAAAAATGTTATTATAAAAGCAAATTTGATTGATAATTGTGAATAAATGCAGGTGTAATTATGAAAACAATCAATTAATCTTAAATCAGTGAATGGAAGAAAATCAATTAATCTTGAATCTTTTAGACTGTTGAAGGATTAATAAGATTAATAACATTACACAATTGCAAATAGGATCTTAAACTCTCTCATTAATTAATGAACGATCTAAATGAGCACTTCAAAATGATGATAGAAAATATTAGGCATGTTTAATAAATTGATGATTTTAATGATAATTGATCAAAAAGATATTTTAAAATATTGTCAAAAAGGAAATATTTGCACTCATGCAACTTTTAATGACACTATGGATTTAATTGAATTTTAATAAAATCTTATGCTTTCTCTCTTAAAATACAATATTTTCCTATAAGTTTTCAAGAAGTAACTGTATCCTATCTTTTCCTTCTATAAATTTATCAGACATGTTTGAGAATTTTTTATTCTTCAATTTTAATCTTATTAACTGGCTGCTTTTACTTATATTCCCAACTGTGGCTATGTTGTATATTTAACATACTGTTCTTGGTTATAAATAGAAACTTAATCTTTTTGAGGTGGTTGTCTTGTATACTTAGAAGAAAAAAACTTTTTTGCTATATGACTTGCTTTACTATTATTTTTCAGGTCTTTATTCTCTGACTTTGTCTATTGATTAGGTTTGGTGGATAGTTATTTCTTTTGAGATTGTTGTGTATATGTCTCAGCTTGTATTGTAGATTATTGGTGTTATTGTCTTTGATGTTATCAGTAAAGAATCAGACATTTTTACCACATAGGAATGGTGAGAGTTGAAATGTTGGTATTGTCAGGGTGTGTTTGTTTTCTTTATATGGATGTCTTGAATGCATACTTTGTACAAATGACTGGGACATCTATGAAGGCAAATTTGTTATACTCTTTATATATTGTGAACTGTACTGATTATGGTTCACATGTTCAAATAGTTGTTGTCCCTTTTCCTAGTGGGTGTAAAATAGGAAGATATCATTTATGTATCTCAGATAGATAACCAGTATCACTGGTGATATTCTAAGAATATCACCAGGTCAATTCTTTAAAATATTCCATATAGATGTTTATCAAAACTAGCAACAGTAGTGACTCCATTGTTATTTCTTCTTGATGTTGGCATATACCAGATCCAAAATTGAAATATATTGTTCGTACATTTTCATCAAGTTGGATCTATTTCATATGACTAAAAAAGACTCATATGTTAAAGCTTTGGTGAATAAGTTCACATAATTTAGGTGAACAAAAATCAGTTTGTGAGGAAAAAATACATTTTTTTGACCGATTCTACAAAGTTGGCTGAGTTTTTAATATATTTTAGTGAGTGGATTGATTATATTGTCAAAAGTTGACAATCATCTGTATTAGTAGATTACATTCATCATAAAACTTTGGAAGTTTATTTACATAGTTGTTTGTTGTTTGTATTTGTTATTGATAAAATGATCATTGTTTATTTTCAGGATCTAGATCAGCTTTTTTTCTGAGTCGCAATTTTTTTTTTCAGTATATCATAGCTACTCTTTGCTAATAAATCTAATTTATTCATTCCAGCTTTAACATTGCCTCCTGACATGATTACTACATAACCATTATTCTGGAATATCTTGAGAGTACATTCTCTCTTTGTTTGGTTTGGCAAGTTTAATTTCCTTTAGAGATTTTAACATTTTCCATTTTAGTTCTATTTCTTTTGATATATTTATAACTTCTGCAATAGGCTTTGTAATGTCCAAGAATGGCAACAAAAAAAAATCAGTGATAATGAATAATAATATTTTATCTAAAATTTTTGAGAACACATTGAAAAAAAAGTATTCTTATTAACATTTTCAGGATTAAAAAGGAAGTGTTCTGTTGAAGCCAGCAGTCAGAATTAATAAAATTTATCTTGGCGGCTGTGATCACTTAATAATTAATGAATATAATAATCAAAGAATAAATTCTACAATATTTTAACCTTTCCAAATTTGTAATTTTTTTCTAGAGTTTTGCTTTCTTGACTTTATTTATCAAGTCTGATTATCTCATTTTGCCTTAAACAGCTGCTCTTTGTACGTGTGTTATTTTTATCACACTCTTCTTTGTGGATATTTTTTTCTTTTGATATCAGCTGTGTATTTGCAGGTGCCCAAATGATTTTGTCCAAGTGCAGAAGATCAGGAACTCATAACAGATAATTGTCAAGGTCTGTTATGCATTAGTTGAAGTGTAAAAGGATAAAACAGCCAAAGTCTAGGAAGAGTGAGAAATATTAACAACAAACTGCAATAAAGATATTAGATGAATGTTCAGATGTTGTATAAGTAAGTTGGTCGACCATAGTCAAGGGCAAACCAAAGGCTTTCTTTTCAGTTGCTACTGCTTTCCCTGGATTGATCCACTTACCCCTGATCTGTGACATAATTATAATGCTGAGTGTTAAGGAGGCATCAAGAACCATTCTTTGAGTATTTGGTATGATTTGACCTGGGATTGAGCCCCAGTCTCCCAGACTATTAGCAAAACAAAGAGACTTTTATATAATAAAAAACAGACCATTTTTCATCAGTACCATTGGAGATTTTGTTTTAGAAAGTATTTGGTTCAATTTATTCATTATCAATAAGCAAATTTCAGACTTTTTAGGATTAGTTTTGATTTTGGGATCTCCATATAGAAATGCATATTTTGATCAGTTAAATGATCTTTACATTAAAAAAATATCTGAGTTGAAGTGTTTTTATCTTTTGTGTCATTACGGTGACTTACATTGATGACTTCTGTTGGGGGGATGAAGTACTTTCAATCTTTGAAAAGAATTGTGTCTAGGTCGTTTTCATGGCATCCCAACAAACAATGCACTTGACACAAATTCAATCTTCTCTTTATGCACAGATTGTGAAAGTCTTATGACCTCAATTTTATATCTTTCATCAATTAATCCGTGTTATATTATTGACAGATATCATCAAGTTCATAAATATAGATAAAAGTTTTCAAAAAAGAATAACAGAAAATTTAGATGCTTGAAAAAATTACAATCATAATTTTCATTTCATCTCTAATGGTTTATAAAAAATAATCTCCAAAATGGTTAAAAAAAAAAAATATTTTCTTAATTTCTTTTTCACTCTGATGTTTTCTTGGAAGAAAAATATTGAATCTTTTACAACTCTACTTCTAATTAATCTCTTCATTCATGAATGGAGGTTGCAGATATTTTAAAGTTTATGACTTTCTAAAAACTACTAACACTTCATGATTCAAGTAACAAATATTAGATTATTAAACTTCACTCTTATCTCAAAATCTCAAACTTCTTACCCTAGAAAAATGAAACTTCATCTTTTTTACGCCCATTTATCCTTTCACTGTTTTAAGAGCCCCTAGTAGCTCTTAAACTCCCAGTGATATGTTTGAAGACCATATGTGGCTCTCAAACTACATTTAAAAAAGGATTAAATTTTGTGAAAAAGTATGAGTAAACATCTTTAATTTGCCTTGAACTGTGAAAAGGTAAAACCTAAACCTTCAGAATTACCAAAGTTAATCAAAGATATTTTTGTGAAGAACTATTTAGTTGATAATTTTCCTTTGTCAATAGGATATTGGTATTTAAATTGTTCTAAAAATACCAGATATATTTCAATTCAATGCTAAAATCTAATGAAAAGTATTTTAATGAAAAATATTTACCTGTTACATTAAAACAATATAAGCATAAACAGATTTGCCTTTGGGGTTTCAAATTACATTTTTGCCCAGTTGGCTGGGCTGAGGCTGTAGAATACACCATGTGCTTCTCTGCAAAGGGATAAGACCCCACCGCCACCACCAATGAGTGTCCTGTTTATGACACAAAACAATCTGATGGTAAGGTTCTAGTAATGCTGGAGCTTTGGGGAATACGATAAACACCTTCATTGCCATCGCTTCCAGGTCCACTCTGGCTTGGGGTGCTAGCACCTGATAGAGTCATATCTAAGGGTCAAATAGAACTAAACAGTGTACTTAAACTGAATTGTTTCAAATAGAACTGATTTTTAAATTGAATTAAACTGTGTACTTATGCTAAACTGAATTGTTTGAAATAGAACTGTTTTGATTTTGACATTTAAATATTTGTAAACCAAAACTATTCTTATACTAAACTGAATCGTTTGAAATTTAATTTGGCATTAAAGGACTCAAAAAGGGTTGATATGCCATAAAACAAACCAACCAACCATCCCACCAAATTTACATTTGCTTATCATTTTTTATTCTTTTTAAATCTCTTACATCAATGAGAAAAACTAGTTTAATTGATGTCAATGATGTTAAATACAATTTTCCCCTGGGATTGATAAAAACCTTGCAATTTCATAGACAAATACATGTACACACAGGCAGACATGAGTACATCTTGTCGAATATGGAATCAAGTTTGAAACTTTTAGCTTGTGTAGATGGGTACTTGAGTTAGTTCTTTTTAATTAAAAATCAATTTTTCTTATGAGGTTAAAAATTTTCATGTTTAAAGGTCAGCTAGCTAACTATCGCACACACACACACATACATACATTCACCCACACACATTAATACATTTTAAGGTCATCCTAACTATTTCAAAGTTGAAACAATTATATATATAGGTGTGTGTGTATACAACTATTCCAAATTCAAAAATCTATTTTGAAATATTACTGTATTATGTCTAAGCTAGCAAAAGAGAATGTACTGTGATATTTGTTATTAATGTCTTTAATGATTTCTGACAATGTGCATCTCTAATGCCCCAAATAAAGTCGAAAATGTAGAACACTTGTGAAGAAGAAGAAGAAGAAGAAGAAGAAGAAGAAGAAGAAGGTATTTTTTCTTTCTTTCATCCTCTTCAAGTCGTCTAATTCTTTAATTTCATTTGTATTGTTGTGTCATTTTGTTCTCTGTATAGTAATGAAAACTGCATTAAATTTGTTGATATTTATTTTATTATTTTAACATTAAGTGAAGGCAAAGAAATTTGACATCAATAAAAGAAAAATTTGAGAATTACTGATATGAGTGTGTATGCATGTGTGTGTGAATTTACCAATCTGTGACTAAAATTCTCATTATGTTTGTAAGCAAATCACCAAAAACAACATTTCATAATAATGAATTATTACTTATAATTCAGTTTCTTGAGGAAGGTGAATGCCCTGTGAGGAAACAAAAATATTCCAATTTGAAACTACTGAATGGAGCTAGTGACTGGAAAGTTTCAAGATGTCTCTACAGTTTCCAGTTCACATTATTCAAATAGAAAAACAGTCAGACATTGTAGTGTGTTCCGATTCAAAGAAGAGTGTCCTCCTCATAAAATTGACTGTCCCCTGGGAAAAAAACCGGGCGGAGGCACACAAGCAGAAGAAAAACTGATACGAGATACTGCAAGCCGAATGCGGGGAAAAGGATTGGATATGCGATGTGATTTCTATTGAGGTTGGTTGTCGTGGTTTTCTAGGACACACAGTCATTTCGTTTCTTTCAAAAATAGGAATCACTGGCCACAGTTTGAAAGTTGCCTCAAATCATCTTCAAATGGTGCAATATACATCAAGTTGGATTTGGTCAAAAGCGAAGTCTTCAACATGAATGAAATGTACGTGGAACAATCATTCCCGTGTTTAAGTAACATCAAAAAACAGTTAATGTGAGCACGTAATGACATCAACAGCTGAAAGTAAATGCATTTTTAAAAATCACAAACTGCACTAAAAATGAAGATGAACGTACAATGTAATCTCTACTTTTAGTTGATCTGGTGTGTATATATATATATATATATATATATATATGTATATATATATAATTCTTTTAAATACTCTGTCCAGTGGCAAAAGCTGCTTGGTAGCACCAGGAGTGACAGTACCGCCTTAAGCTACTGAAGCTGTGTTATCACCCCAGGTTGGTGGTTGATGAGGGCAAGGTATCACACATGCTTTCACACATTGTATGATGAAAAAAAATAAAGAAGACTTTTCATAGAGCAATACACTGAAAATACTCCAATTTGTAACTGAACAATAATTGATAATTTTTGAATAAATTCTTTTATACAGTTTGTTCTCTATATTCCCTTTTTGGTTGGACAGAGAACTTTTTACTTACCCTTTGTATATAAACACTTTTTGATTAATGAATGAATGGGAAAATTTTTACAACTATTTTTTAGTTTTTAAGAATATTTGTTTGTTTTTGTTTTTAATGGAATCCTTCATTCAAAGAACTGATATGTTCTTCCTCAGTTTTTATTTCTAATGAACATAGAATGTCTTTTTAACTTTATGTGAAATCTTAAGAAATAAAAAAAAAAGAAACTTATAAGAATATTTTACTTCTATAAAAGAATATTGAACTTCTATAAAAGACAGACACAAAAGCAAAAAACTTAAATATCATTATCGAAAACAGTAGCATTGCAATATTTTTTTCAAGATAAGATAAATGTGTGAAAGAATAAAGAAGTGTGTAATTTCTTACCGGTTTTCTTTTTTGTCCAATTTGATTTGGGATTTATTGTACTAAAATAATATTCAAAACTGTTTATAGTTTTATCTGGACAAAAGTCTTTTAAATGAAGTTGTTAATAGTGACTGGGAAAAAACTTTGTGAGTGGCATTCATCATCATTATCATCATTAAGTCATGCTAATACCACAAAGTCCTTGGACTCTCTTGCCATCAATCCCTATCACCCATCACTCCTAATGGGTTCTGTAGATAGCATCCAGTGTCCACACAGAACTGATGAATGTAAGTCTTTGCTGGTCAGCAAATACTAGTGGGTCCATATGCAGGAGCCCACAGGAGAACTTTGCTTCTTGGATGGTTTGTGAGATGGAAGGCAATTAGCCACACAGCAACTGTTTTGTGGAGTGCTGCATCCAGGATTTATTCCAAACAGCATGCAGCATCCTTGTGTAGTTCCTTTCTAGCTTTTTCTAGAGACACTTTCTCAAAGGTGGCTACACCTTGGAAGAATTTCTGTTTTATTTTATCAGAGAGATCAAATTTCCATATTGTTGATAATCTGTTTATAGAAGTCCATGTCTTTCCTAAGTATGTGTTGACATTGCTTTTAGTAGATGAGATATTGCTGCTGAGGTATCTGAAATGGTCTATTAATTTTAGAGGTTTGTCATTTAATGTGGAGAAGGTTAACATCTTGTTTAAAACTCATTTTACTTTTTTGCAATTTATTTACATTGACAGAAAAAGACAATTTATTGTATGATGATTTGATTTTTGCAAATCAGAGACACCAATAGAAAAAATGGATTAGGGAAGACAACAAGTTTGTACTTTACTGCTATGTTAGGAGAAACCCCACATAAAGAGGCTATAAAATAAGAATGATAGAAATCTAGAAAAAATCAGCAAGATTTAAGTCGGCAAGTCAAAGACTTGCTGACCAAGCTAAGATGATAATAAAGAAAGGTTGTTTTTCTGACCTTGAAATATTAGAAATACACCAACAAATAAATAAGGAAACATGTCAACAATACCTTAATACAATAATCGAGACACTACATATTGAAAAACAAAAACACTCTAACCAAATTGAAACAGAAAGTAATAGTAATCAAAACACCACACACCCAACACCACAGAACACAAATACAAGAAGCAAAAAATGAATACAGAGATAATAAAAAGAATTATGTCTGAAAAGAAAACCATATTACCATCTCTTAGGAACCAAGACTGGAAAACAGTCAAGGTAGAAAGTGAAAAAATTAACAAATATATCAACAAACAACATCAGGGAATTAAGCAAACTAATCTATACGGGAGCAAAATTAGTCTGTACTAAAATTAGTGTACCCTGAAAGAACACAGAAACTCAAAACCTCAATGGGAAATTAGACTGGAAACACAGATAAGAAATCTACAACAACAAGCAAAAATGTTAAGAAAGAGGAAAATCTCTATAATATGTATTGATAAAAAAAGAAAAGCAACACAATTAAAACAAACAATACAACTCGAGGATATAAATCAGAAAGTACAGGCAAAAGAAGGATACTGAGAGAGGATCAAACTATACAGATAAAAAAGGACATTTCAAAATAATGAAAAAAATCTTACCAGCAAGTAGGGGGAGAATGCATGTAGATATACCAACAACTTGATGCAAGGAAAGTGAAACAACTTTGGAGCAAAATATGAGAACAGAGAGATCATAACAGAAAAACCAAATCGATAAACAACATGAAAAAAGATCTATAAGGACTCGAAGAAAGACTTAAGGTGAAAATACATGTTGATTCACTTAGAGCAACACTCAAAGAGGTACCAAATTAGGAAACCTCAGGCCATGATGGCATACATGGTTTTAAAAATTCACTTCCATCCATGACAGACTGACCATTAAAATGAATATAGCGTGAGAGAAAAAGACATACTCAAAGGAAAGACCACCCTGATCCAAAAAGACCCACAAAAAGGAACTGCCCCTAACAATTACAGACCCATAATGTGCCTAACATTGATGTGGAAAATACTAATGGCACAAATTAGGAAGAGATTTACAATTTGCAAATAAGCTGTAGACTGTTACCTGAAGAGCAGAAAGGATACCACAAGGGAACAAGAAGAACAAGAGATCTATTATATATTGATCAACACATCCTCAAGTCGAGTAAAATGAGACACAAAAATTTAGCAATTGCATGGATTGACTACAAAAAGGCATAGCACATGATCTCCAAATGTACAAAATATTTGACAAAGTCATAAAGTTCATCAAGGCAACCATGAAGAGTGGAATTTACAGCAGGGGGAAAAAGTTTAGCAAGAGGTGTTTTCTAGGGAGGTGCACTATCACCATAACTATTTGTGATAGCAATGACACCACTTAACTACATACTTAGGAAATGCACAGGTGGATACAGACTTCATCAATCACCAGAAAAGATTAACCACCAAATATACATAGATGTCATCAAAGTGTTTTCCAAAAATGAAAAAGAATTGGCAACCCTAATACAGGCAGTGAGGATATATAGTTAGGATATAGGGATGGAATTTGGCAAAAACTGTGCCATGCTAATAATAAGGAGTGAAAAACGACAAATGAAGGAATAGAACTAGCAAATCAAGAAGAAATCAGAACACTCAGAGAAGAAGAAAATTACAAATAGTAATATTGAAAGTGGGCATCATCAAACAAGCGAAAATGAAAGAAAAAAATTTAAAAAGTGTATCTCAGGAGAACAAGAAAACTAATGGAAACCAAACTATATCAGAAAAATCTCATCAAAGAAATAAACACCTGGACTGTCCCCCTTGTAAGATACACAGAACCATTCTTAAAGCAGACGAGGGAAGAACTTCAACAAATGGACCAAAGAACCAGAAAACTCATGACGATGCATAAGGCCTTACATCCAAGAGATGACATAGGCTATATGCGTCAAGAAAGAAGGAGAAAGTGGACTCATCAGCATTGAAGATAATATTGATACATCGAAAAGACGACTTGAAAACTTCATAAAAAAGAACAATGACCAGAAACAACACAAGGATCTACAGAACAACAATAACTAGAAAATAAAAATGGGAAGAAAAGCAATTATATGAGTATTTCAAGCGACAAACAAGCAAAATCTCATATGAGAAGACTTGGTCATGGCTAAAAAGACTTGGTCATGGCTAAGAACTGGAAACCTTAAGAGAGAAATGGAAACTCTTCTAATAATAGCACAAAATAATGCCATAATGACAAACTACATTAAAGTAAAAATAGACTAGATACAACAAAATAGAAAGTGTAGTAATAGAGATGAAATGATCAATTATAAATAAGCAAATGCAGCAAATTAGCACAAAAGAGTATAAGAGTAAACATGACTGGGTGGGAAAGGTAATACACTGGGGGAATTGTGCAAGTTATTGAAATTTGACCAGACGAACAAGAGGTTTATGTACAACTCAGAATCCTTCCTGGAGAATGAGATGAACAAACTTCTCTGGAATTTTGACATACAAATGGATCACCTAATCTCAGCCAGACGACCTCACCTAGTGATAGTCAACTAAAAAAAGAATGAACTTGCCAAATAGTGAACTTTGTCATCCTGGCAGACCACAGACCTGGCAGAGTAAAATTAAAAGAAAGTGAAAAGAAAGATAAATATCTAGACCTTGCTGGAGAACTAAAAAAAGCTATGGAACATGAAGGTGACAGTGATGCCAATTGTAATTTGTGCACATGGAACAATCTCCAAAGGATTGGTAAAGGAAGTAGATGACTTAAAAATCAAGGAACAAGTAGAGACTATCCAGACAACAGCATTACTAGGATTGATCAGAATACCAAGAAGAGCCCTGGAGACTTGAGGAGACTTGCTGTCACTCAAACTCTGGTGAAAAACCATCAGCCAATGCTGGTGTGAAAATCTCTCAAAGGAATAAAATAAAAAATATAGGATTTTTGTTTGTGTTCAAACCAATCTTTATAATCTTATGAGAGATAGTTATTATTTATCATAAACAGTTCTTCTCATTTATTTATTTGTAAGTAATTATAATATAAATTATATAAATAAAGTGTGACTTGATATAGAACCTAATGTTTGCTGAAGATACCCTTTCAATAAATGAGTTTAATAAATACTGAAAATGAAATACTGGTCCTTTTATTTTTCAACACACACACATAATTTATTCTTGTTCTATCAACTTCATCAATATTTCTATTTCTATGTGTTTATATTGCATTCTTCTAACTCAAGAGTCCATATCAAAAGCTTGTTAAAACTTGCTTCATTGTAGTTAAAAACCTTCAATTGAATCTTGAAATTCATTCTAAGATTAATGATCTTATAACAGTAAAAATCAGTTTTTTTTACATTGTCACAATTGCAATAGCATACTCATATTTCATTTTTAACATTTTAAAGTAACTGAATGATTGCAATGAAATTAGATCCTGAAATGTCTAAAAACAAGCAAAAAATTGAATAGGAATATGTAATGAAAATTCCTTGCTTGACATTTGATTTTGTAAAAAAATAGGAAGCACATATTCATCTATAACTGCATACTTATATTATATTACATGATTTACTTTATATATATATATATATATATATATATATATATATATAAGCAAGATTTGGTATTAAATAACCCACAATGGTTGACATGCCATAAAACACAACTAAATCAGATATTCTTTAAACTGCTTTCATCTAGTTGCGATATCTCTCTAGCCAACATGAAAAGGCCAATAAAAATCTCAACACCTACTCCTTCTCTGTCCTTTCAATAAAAATTACCTACAAGAATATATATATATATATATATATATATATATGTTTATTTTTTATGGTTCTCAACTAGTTTTGACCTTAGTCAGGAGAAAAAGATTTCGGGGAAAAAAACCAAAGGTTCAAAGGTTTTCAAAGAAATTTTTAAAAGAGCTTTTAAAGGAGTTGATATATATATAATATGAAAAGTGATGTAAAATTTACTGTTGGTGTAGAATATCTATTCTTTATATATCAAAGTGAAGTCTTTATTTGAGATATATACATAAAAAATCCAACTTAGTGAATAGAGTAATTTCCAATCCAATTTGCTAACGAATGATAATTTTGTGAGGTCAGTATTTAAATCATTCTCTAATCATCCAAATTCTCAAAATAATGATGTTAAGTAGGATGCTTCACTCATTTCTAAATAGAAGCATCGATATCATCATGGAATACTGTTACAATGAGAACCCAATAGGTTAACGTCATGGGTCATCAAATATATATATATACATATATATATTGATCATGCAGTCTTGTCTCACTTCAGAGTAATGAGAAATTGTTATAGAGATGAAGCACTTAAAGTAAACATACTTAAGGAGGTTACCATAGCAATGAAACTTCATATTATTCATTGGTGAGACCAGCTTGCCAATACAATATAAAAAGTTTTATTTCTGTTATAAAAGGGACAGAATTTGGAGTAAAAATACAAAAACAAACAATTCTTACTCCAATAACAAATTTAGTTTTAGTATTGGTTGTATTAATTTTGTTAATTTCAAATTGTATAAAAATGTTAAAATAATTATAATTTTATAAATCTGTCTTTTTTTAATTTAATTCTTTTTTAATTTTATTATTATAAAAGTACTGGCACTTTACAGTAACATCTTTTTCAAGTTAAGGTTTGTGTTGTTTAGTGGACAAGGTTTAATTAGACAAGATGAAGAGACAAGAGATGGAAACATGTTGCCTATAGTAGTAGTAAAACTCTATTGACCAAGTACCAGAAATTAGGGAAAGGGTGTAACTGGTCTCTCAGGAGACAGGGAACATAACCCAGCAGGGTTTTAATTTGCAATTATGCAAAACAAAATGACAAAATTTTGGTTTTGAATTTTTGTATACAAATACCCACCCCAACTGAATAGAACTCGACAGAAGAAAATGAAGACGGTTACCAGATATTCATGCATGAGTGTTTTTGTTTTTGTTATTGTCATCACAAAACAATTTGTCCTTCATTCCTCATTTCCTACCTATTTACTTGAGCATGTATCTGTAGAGGCAGCCTTTTTTTCAAAGGTAGGGAAAAAGATTAAATATACAGTGGAGATGGCACCTTTTTATTAAAATTTAAGTTAATATAATTTTGGGGCTTTCTTGTACACAAAACTATCACTTATATATATATATATATATATAACAAAATTACAAAAATCGCAAATAAAACATAATAGTTCTCTATAAAAATTCACTTTTTAAAATCATTATGCAAATTAGGTATCCCATGATGATGATGAATGTCATTTGTTTGTACATATCATACTCATTACACATTGATCAGTCATATTAATAGTCTAACGTGATGTAGGCTGTTTTGATGTGACATTAGGTGTAGAAACATGCACAGTAATCTGTATTTATTCCTATAGATAACTGCAAAAATACTGATAGCTAAATATAAAATGGCTCATAATGTAATGGTATAGAAAATGTCTTATTAGCATCTGTAAATATCATAAGGAAACAAAAGTAATAATGGAAATAAAATTACTAATTTCATATATATATATCTTTTTAGTATAATCAGATGTATGCATGTGTATGAGAATGTGTGTGTATCTTATATATATATATATATATATATATATATATATATATATATATCAGAATTATGGCTATCATAAGTCCATAACTCAAGTTTCATGTTTTACACAATCTTCAGAGGGAAGTGTGATGGTTGGTTGGTTGGTTGTTCTTTTTATGGCATATCAACCTTTGTAGCTTATTTAACACCAAATCCATTTTTATGCAAATAGTCAGTTCTATTTCAAACAACTCAGTTTAGCATGAGTACACAGTTTAATTGTCAAAATCATTTTTATGTCAACCTATTCAGTTTATTCAAGCAGTTCTAATTCACCTAATTCAATTTAGTATATGTACTGATTTTGTTTACACACAGTTAAATGTCAAAACAGTTATATATTCAACAATTCAGTTTAGCATAAGTACCATTTCTATGTCAAAAACAGTTCCATTTCAAACCATTCAGTTTAGCATAACCTCGCAGTTTAAATGTAAGTACAGTTTATTTGTCAAAAACATTTCGATTTCAAGCTATTAAGCTTAGTCAAACAGTTCTAATTCAAACAATTCAGTTTAGCATAAGTATGCAGTTAGTTCTATTTAATCCAGAGATAGGACCCTTATCAGGTGTTACCATTCTGGGCCAGTGTGGACCTGAGAGCAATGGCAATGAAGGGGTGTTCCACATTCCCCAAAGCTCCTGCATCACTGGAACCTCACCATCAGATTGTTAAGTGTCATATCCAGGACACTCATTGGGGAAGTGCAGAAGTGCAGTCTGTGTATTCTACAGCCCCAACTGACTGGGCAATATACAGAGATAATGTCAAAACAGTTTTATTTCAGATAATTCAGTTTAGCATAAGTACACAGTTTAGATGGCAAAACAGTTCCATTTCAAGCAATTCAGTTTAGCATAAGTACGCAGTTTAAATGTCAAAAACAGTTCTATTTTAAACAATTCAGTTTAGCATAAATACGCAATTTAAATGCAAAAAACAGTAAAGTCAAGAAAGCATGGTTTAGTTGTATTTAACCCATAGATAGGACCCTTATCAGGTACTACCACTCCAGGGCAGAGTGGACCTGGGAGCGATGGCAAGAAAGGAGTACTCTGCATTCCCCAAAGCTCCAGTATTACTGGAACCTCACCATCAGATTGTTTAGTGTTATATCCAGGACACTTGTTTTTTTTTTTTTTTTTTTACCCCTCTGCTGAGAAACAGTCAGTGGCAAGAAAGGAGTACTCTGCATTCCCCAAAGCTCCAGTATTACTGGAACCTCACCATCAGATTGTTTAGTGTTATATCCAGGACACTTGTTTTTTTTTTTTTTTCCCCCTCTGCTGAGAAGCAGTCGGTATATTCTACAGCCCCAACCGACTGGGCAATGAAAGTGTGAGAAAAGTGTCAAGTGTCCATATAGTATGAGGTATTTTATATCATACTATATACATATATCTTATACTATATAGATGCTTGACTGGCTACTTTTCACACATTCCCATCCAAAGATTGTGTCAAACAAATCAAACTTAAATAATGAACTTATTGTGTCCATAATTATAATATTTCTTTAGGTATTATACCTATAATAGCATTGAGCATTCTTTTTATGCAAAAACCTTTCTTATTTGCAGTTTTTCCATCATTGTATATATATATATTCATGCATGTGCAAGAGAGAGAGATTTCTTATCATTAGGCCATAGTTATAAATGTGCTGACAGAACTAACAAAAGGGGTTGTGAAACTGCTTTATTATCCATCACTCTCCTGGTGGACACACACACACACACACACACACATATATATATATATGTATATTAGGATGGTTAAA
This sequence comes from Sepioteuthis lessoniana, assembly GCA_963585895.1. Lineage (NCBI taxonomy): Eukaryota > Metazoa > Mollusca > Cephalopoda > Myopsida > Loliginidae > Sepioteuthis > Sepioteuthis lessoniana. Next base: position 100,584,184 of record OY757922.1, on the reverse strand, counting down.
TACAAACTCACACTTTAATAAATAAAATAGAGCAAAAACATGACAGTCTACCAAATATATTACTGTATTCTTAGAAACAAATGACCACAGAAAATCTAATTAATCAAAATACTTGTAATAAAAGTTAAAAAAAAAACTGAAAAAAATCATGAAATAAGGCAAAAAGTCTTTGATATGACTGCTGTACATTTGTTTATGACTACTTTTCTGACTGTCTAAGCAGTTTTTGATATTTTTCTCCTTTAAAAATTTTATTAAAAACATGTGGCCTGAAAAAGTCTTTTAGTCTTTTTCCCTTTTTTTCATTGTAGCATTAAAAAATCCCCAAAACAAAAAAGAAAAAACAACCACCTAGCTGGTCATGATTAACTGAAATTTTTTTCTTTTTTGATTAATATAAGCAAAACGAATACTTGTTAAAAGGTTAATAGGAAGAAGGTATTTCTGAAATATGAATTCAAATAAAAAACACATTACTATGATGATTTTTTTAACATTCTGACATTTAAGCATCGATGTACAAAACAAAATATTTTTAAATGACTTACTACTTGAGCCTCAAAATTCTTTCAAGTGTACTCCACACCTTGAACCTTCTATGTCACTAAAATGTGTGACTGTTAACAGTTCTGTCTTTATCAAGTTGGGTCAGTTGCCTTTATCTTTTGACCCTGTTGGTTGCTCATTTGTTGAATAGTAAAAATAAAATTTAACCGATCATTAGCCAAGAGATTTCTGCTTTCATAATTTTGAGGGAAAACCATTGATCCATAGTTTTTAATGACTTATTACGGAAGACGATTTAACTGTTGTTGACATCTTTAATTCAAACTAGTTAAATTTGATAAGCTTCGTGATACAATAAACAAAATTGTTTCTGAAAAGCTTTGGAAGCTTTTTCTTAAAATTTGTATTTACTCTACAATATATTTTACCGTTGATAACTACTCTCTGCACTGACTTTAAATGAGTAGAACATCAAGTCATGACAAGTTCTGGAATGTGTGGAAGACAAGTGGAGTGGACTACAACTACTAACATAGATAAGTAAATGTTCACTATACAACTTTGTATACAATAAAAATATATAGATAAGACAGTAATTGAGATTAAATCATAAATTCTTGTTGCAATCTGTTTTATTCAAGGATTATAAATTAATGATTTTAATGGTTTTGGTTTTGAATGCAAAAGAAAAAGAAAAACTATGTCATCAATTCATGGAATTTGAAACAGACCAACAATTTAGATTCAAGTTTAGAATTGTTAATTCTCTCTTTTTTTATGAAATTGTAATTGCTCAGCCATATGAAGGGATTAAGTCTGGATATTTTTTTATAAAACCAGCATAAAAGTTCATTTATATACTTGATAAATTTATCCAAAGAATCAAGTAAATAAAAATTCCAAATGTAGGAATCATTGAACACTTAATTTGAGGTTTGGAAAGTATTTTTAAAGCATATAAAACTTGAATTTTTAGACTTGGCATTACACAAGACATCCAAGATATTTTGTATTTTTTTCACTTCTGAAACGGCTGTTAGTCTACTTCATAACCATTTTAATATAGATAATTTCCATTACTGCCTTTAACCAATATTGAAACCAAATCCACTCCATGGCTTATTTTCATATGGAAATACATTTTGAGATAGATAAGAGTTTTAAGTTATTTGCCTTTCCTTACAACAATGCAACTAAATTGATCCAATTTTTAAGAGCACTAAAAGCCTTAAAGACCATATTTATTGGCCATACATTCTATATCAGGAATTTGTTTACAACTTCAATAAATTTACTTTTATATTCTCAACATCTTTTAAGTTCCTTTATAATTTGTGCAAGAAATCAATATAAAAAAAGAAACAAAAACAAACACAACTTGCAACATAAAATTTCATCTGTTTATTTGAAAATAAATACAATAGATATATTATAAGAATATATATAAATACAAACTTAATCTGATTTTTTGAAAATAAATATAATAAGTATATCATAAGAATCATAGGAATATAAATATAATCTGTTTATTTGAAAAATTGATTACAAATATAACTTTGAGAACGTCCATCTTTGATATAAATGAGCAGAATTTCCAAAGATACGAGGATCATTAAATAAGTTTCCAGACTTTTTTCGTATGGGCACTTTTATTGATAGTACACACATAAAACTTTAGTCCCCTTCGAAGTAATCTCCTCTGGCTGCAAAGAACTTGTTGTACCGTTCCAACAACTTCTGGAAGGCCCCATGGAAGTCCTCTTGTGTGAGTGTCAATGACCTTCGTCACAGCCTCTTTTATCTCCTCAATTGTCTCATAACGACAGCCTCTGAGCTTAGGGAATAACCAAAAGTCACAGGGACCAAAGTCTGCACTATAGGGAGGGTGAGGAACTGTCTTGATGCCCATCATGGTCAAATAGTCTGTGACAAGGACAGAGTTGTGGACTGGTACATTGTCCTGGTGGAAATGCCACTGACCCGATTTGAAGAGTGCTGGCCTCTTCTGACGGAATCTCTTCCTGAACTCCCTTAAAACCTCAACATAGTAACCCTAACCCTCACCCTTTGGCCAATCAACTCTGGTGTTCTGACTTCCTTACTCCTCCCACACTTCTCATCATCCCTCACAGACTCCCTGCCTTCCTTGAATCTCTTATGCCACTCAAAAACTCATGCTCGATTCATGCAAGATGGTCAAAAAGCAGTCTGAAGCATTCCATACGTTTCTGTGGCATTTTTTCCACGTTTAAAACAGAATTTTATTGCATATCATTTTTCTAAAGTGCCCTCACGTCCAGACTGCATTTTCGAAATTCACCAGCTGTGACAATCAGGCTTTAGTATGGTGTATTCCAATTGCTGCTGTAGCTATTCATTTGAACCTGAAATCATAAAAATTTCTTAGTCATCTCATAAGATGTATAGCAATAACATAGTGAATGTTCAAGAGTCTATGACAATTTTAAATGCCTGCACAAAAAAGTCTGGAAACTTATTGAAGGCACCACATATTTTAGAAAATTATCTTCAATAATAATGTGAATAATGCTCACTTTTAAGCTTATTTGTGTTCAATGTAAGGAGATCTATCAAAGATCATAAATGAAGACATAAAAACTTAAATAGTTATATATTTAGAGTAGAAATGTTGTTTTGTTGGTTGCTTAATAATCGCACTAAAGCAGACATTGGTAAAATCATAAGTGAATTTTGATATGTTTTGAACAATACACTAGAGTAAACAAAATACATTCCGTTGCTTAAATAGAAGGTGAAACTAACTTAGAAATATTGTTTTTTATTTTTTTTTTTCTTAATGTTTAGAATTATTTGAATTTGTTGATTATATTAATTTATTCAAATGATATTGGTAAGTTCAAATTAATTAAAACAACAAACACGAAATTCAATATTTTCTTTGAATTCTTATTATATTTTAACAAGACAAATATCAAAGATGAACATAACTTTATTTTTTCAACCAATAATTACTTTTATTATCACTGGGATATCAATTTGAAAGAATGAAAATAAATTAAAATACAAACTTTATATGTATATATATATATATATATATATATATATATATATATATATATATATATATATATATATAGTATTTAATCCAGTAAATCCAGAATTGGGAACAATTCCAAGCAGGACAATTCAAATATTAAAATATAGAATATTAAGTTTAAGTAATCCTGATTAAGAGCTCAATACAAATAAAACCCACAGAGCAAATTATTTTTTAAAAATAAAACCAACAATCAGTCTCATTAAGATAATAAATTTATTTCCATCCTGTTCAAAAGCATTGATATAAATCAATGCTCTAAAAAATTAACAGGACTTCTTCAGATCAAATAAGAAAATGAATTAAAATAACTTTCAAATTTACAACCAGATAACCCCCCCAAAAAAAGAACTTATTTCTCCTATATAAACATAACCCTTCCAAGTCAAGTAGCAATAAGTATCAATTTATTTTGGCAAGTACATATATAGAACATCCAGTTTCATCATACCTCAAATTTAACAGAAGAAAATTTACAGCTAAGAAAATACATGTCTAATTATACAAATTATTATATAAAAAATATTCAGACATTTCATTTTTGTACATCAAATTTTAATCATTAAAATGAAATAATTTTATCAAAAACTAATGTTATTCACAGTAAAAATCCTCCCTAAAAATTACATTAAAATAATATAACAGATGTAGGCATAGAAATAAATTTACACTGGTTTTGAAAATAATGGAATAAATAAATAAAAAATGACAATGACTTATTAAATTGAAAAATTATTTAAGATTTGACTTAGGAAATGTTTTGCTCTTTTATCGTAATGTAATTTTGGGGGGAAATTTTACATAGTTTTTTATGTAGGAGAAATAAGTTTTCTTTTTTTTTTTTAGTCTGGTTGTAAATATGAAAGAGTTATTCTAATCCATTTTCTTGTTTGATCTGAAGAAGTCCTGTAAATATTTTACAGCACTGATTTATATCAATAGACATTAAACCATATACTTCCTGTGACTGATTGTTGGTTTTTATTTTGAAAAAAAAAAAAAAGTTGGTGACCTGAAGGCTCTCTTTTCAATAGCTACCAAACTGAGGTGTAGGGGAGGGCGCTACTCCATTCCCTGGATTTCTACACTTTACTCTTGAGCCATACCTTATAATGCTGAGTGTTAAGCAAGGAGACATCAAGTACCATTTTTTGAGTCTTTGGTATGACTTGAACTGGGATTGAACCCGGACCATTGACAAACACTCAACTAATTAGGGCAATGGCCTATGGGGGTTGAGCACTCTGGCGAAGGAATTGTCGGCCGCCCCTAGCGTAATGCAAAGCTCTTCGTAAGAATTGAGCACTCTGGTAGCCGATAGGGTATTAAAAAATGTAAACAAAGGCTGCTGCTGCTATTGCTAAAAATAAAATACCTTAAAATTCCCTTAGCCAACGTAGTCCGCTTGTAGCCGTGTGGTCTGAAACCTTAATCTATCGTAAAGTTAGACGGGTTTCGATCCCGGCTTCGAGCGTCCTGCGGGCCTAGCCACACTGAAGAGTTCTGATAGAACGAAACAGTCTGTCTGTGGATGACAATATATATATATATATATATATATATATATATATATATATATATATATATATATATATATATATGAATGATGAATTGAAAATTGATTGCAGAAGAAAATTCCAGCTTAACGGTAAAGGCATGTATGTAGATGTGCCATACCCTTAAGGCATATAGGACTGCAGCCACAACCTGTTAGTGAAAGTTCTGCAGTTTCAGTAGCAAGTTGGTTTTTATAGGGTAGAGTTGCTAGCCCCACATCCATTGGTTTTAAATTCAGAGTGTTTCCTTCTCTTAAAGTAGTTACCTAACCAACACCAAAGAATCCAGTGTGCTCTAAAATTTACCTTTAGTTGGTGGGGAGAAGAGGAAGATTCAGGCTTTTCTCAAAAGTATTAATATGAAATGCAAACTGCCTAGTTGAGTCCATTTCCTAATAGACATTAAACCATATACTTCCGACAATGGTAAGAATTATTAAACTAATTGTTCAGTCTTGTTTGATATCATGGAAGATATATATCTTAGGTCGTAACTATTTTTTCATGGAGTTTATCAACATTATGTTTAATTGAAATATTATATAAATTTCAGATAACACTTATATAACATTACTTTAATACTACATAACGTATATCAAATATATATACATGTGTATGTTTCTATACACTTATTATATATGTATATTAATATACATTACTAAAATCAAAAATAGAGTTACAACCTAAGTTAGACATCTCCCACTATTCTAAATAAAACTCCAATTAACATGCCGTACTGTGACATTGTTGGTTGGTTGGTTAAGTTTTATGGCATATCAACCTTTGTAGGTTATTTAATGCCGAATCCATTTTTATGTAAATAATCAGTTCTATTTCAAACAATTCAGTTTAGCATAAGCACACAGTTTAATGTAAATACAGTTTAAGTGTAAAAACATTTCAATTTCAAGCTATTCAGTTTAGTTAAGCAGCCCCAATTCAATTAATTTAGTCTAGTATAAGTACAGATTTTGTTTACACACACTTAAATGTCAAAACAGTTCTATATCAAACAAATCAGTTTAGTGTAAATACAGTTTCAATGTCAAAAAACAGTTCCATTTCAAATAACTCAGTTTAGCATAAGCACGTAGTTTAACATAAGTATACTGTTATTTCTATTTAACCCATAGTTAGGGCCCTATCAGGTGCTAACCACACCGGGCCAGAGTGAACCTCGGAGCAATGGCAATGAAGAGGTGCTCCATAATCCCCAAGGCCCCAGCATTACTGAAACCTCACCATCAGATCGTTTAGTGTCATATCCAGGACACTCATTGGGTGAGGGTCTTACCCCTCTGCAGAGATGCAGTCAGTGTATTCTACAGCCCCAGCCAACTGAGCAATACACAGAGCTAAATATCAAAGCAGTTTTATTTCAGATAATTCAGTTTAGCATAAGTACACAGTTTAAATGTCAAAACAGTTCTAATTTAAACAATTCAGTTTAGCATAAGTACGCAGTTTAAATGCAAAAAACAGTATTGTGAAAGAAGCACAGTTTAGTTCTATTTAACCCATAGATAGGACCCTTATCAGGTGCTACTACTCAGGGCAGAGTGGACCTGAGAGCGATGGCAATAAAGGCATACTCTGCATTCCCCAAAACTCAAACATTACTGGAACCTCACCATAAGATTGTTTAGTGTCATATCCAGGACACTCATTGGGGGGGGGGAGATCTTACCCCTCTGCAGAGGTGCAGTCAGTGTATACTACAGCTCCAGCTGACAGGGCAAAGTGTGACATTTTCGTGAATGAGTTCAAACTCCAGTCATGTTATTGCATTCACTTTTGAACTAATGCCCTTTGAAAGGTACAAATTCCCTTATCCCCCTCCCCAACCAGCCATGGGTTAAATAATACCCCTACTGTCATTCTACGAGGATGGCTTTGGCATTAAATAACCCATGAAGGCTCATATCCCATTAAACAAAGAAATCAAACATTGATAACATTCACACTGGTACATTATCTCTTACACTGCCATGAAAAAAATAACAACAGTATTTAAATAATTTTGCCATTGTATCAAAAATATTAAAGAGGTGCTCATGATATGATGGTTATTGTTATAGGAAAATTATTAAAAATGGCAGTGAGAAAAATTTGATGAATGGAAATGAGAAGGTGCCTAGTATAAAGTGAATAAGAAAACCTTAAACAACAAAAGCATATGAGAGCTGGCCACAAAGTGGTGAGGAAAAAAAATCTGATCAATGGGAACACAAAGGTGTTATGTATGAATTAATCAGAGTAAACCCCCTTGGGGAGAAAAAAAACTATAAAAAAAGAGATGCAATACCATTCAAGACAGAATTTTCAAGAGATAGTTGAACTTTTGCAGCTCATATTAACTCATTCATGTCTTGAAAGAGAAAAAGGAATTTTCCTGGACTTAATAAATCAAGTCAAGAAACTTGAATAACTAATCTCAGACTCAATAATTTCATAAGTGCCCTTTGTTATTACTACCATTAAGAGTCTTGCTTTATTGAATTGAAAGACATTACTAATTAGACAACCACAATGTCTGAAAAAAAAAAAAAAAAAAATAGTTTCATAGATGAAAGATGGGTTGTAACATCAAATTAGAATGAATACTTTTCTTACAATATCTATAACCTGGAGATTTTTTTTTTGTTGGATGGACTACATTTATTTTGTGATAATCTTTGATTCAATATGAAGTTGCAGTCAACTCTGTCAATGACCCTCTTTTTATAAAAAAAATTAACTCTGTGGATAGAAAGGTAATTAGTGAATCACAACAGACTTAACAACTTACGAGAGGCTGACTAGACTAGAGAGCTAATCACAGTTGGTCACATTCCGAAAAGGGTGAAAGGATAGTCTAACCAGGATTATCACATTTGGTGACTGTAGCTAAAGATTGAACAAGTAATGAGTTAATGTGTATCAATGATGACCATTTACATTCACACTAAAGCATTAAATGACAAGAAAACAATTTGAAAACAAAAAGTGTTTATTTCCATGGGTTTATTAATTGAAAAAAAAACATTGTTCGTGTTAGAAAATCAGGATTCCGTTCTAAGATTTTCATACCAAGAGCATCTCAATTAGGATCTGGTATTTTTTTTCTAGATTATCTGTGTAATAAAAGTGAATCAGATTCCAGTTCACACGAAAAAAAAAAACTTGTTAGGGTACAGTTGTAGAATTTTTGTAAAGAAAAGCTATCATTGTTTTTTTTTGTTTTTTCAGTTTCTTTTTGCAGTAAAATAGTATGATGTATTTTTGAGTTGGTTCACAAATTTTAGTTATCTAGTGTATAAACAAATTTATAAAATAAAGATGACTTGAAAATTGTATTTTATTTATATATATATACATTTGGCAAATTTATTTAATGAAAGCACAATACGCATTAGTTCAAATAAAGAATTATAAAAAGTAATGAAATAAATTTTTATGTTGACTACATGAATTTGAAGAGACATAAATAAGACAATCTATTCTCTTCATTTTACCATTCTTGAGTGACTATTGGCTTTTATGACTGCTCAGTACCTATTATCAATATATTCATCTCTTCATAGTTTGTTGGTATCTGACTGAATACATAAGTTTTACATGTAAAGATAGCTGAAATAGAACAAAAGAGAATGAAATTGTCTAAATAACTGAATGTTTGACAGCCATTTGGCATACAGAAATCTACAGGGCCAATTACAAAATGATGCTGTTGTATTGCAAATAATTAAGATTTGTCTATCTAGTTTATTGGGTCCAGTTATCTATATTATAATCAACAACCTTTAATATGATGAGACCATAACAGTAAAAATGGCATATTGTAGCATCGGGGTGGAGGGAAGTCACCTGCGGGGTAGTTGCTAACATGCTGGACTGTAACATCAGACTTTTATGTTCACTATCAGATGAATACTTTGGGGAAAGTTATGGGTTAAATAGTACGGCTACAACTGTCCTAAAAGAATGGCTTTAGCATTAAATAACCCACAAAGGTTGATATCCTATTAAACAAAGATACTAAAACTGACAATAGGATTAAAATGCTTTCAGGAGAATAAAACAATTTCCAATACAATTTGAAACATTTACCTTCACAATGATCATTATAATTTCTCAAGAAAGATAACTTTTAAAAGCAAATTATAGAATAGTTTCCTTTTATGCAATTAGAAATTTTATAAATAGGATTGACTTGAAATTAAGTTCAATGGTCAATACATGAAAGTACGAAGATTAGCTCTTTTTTTTTCTTTAATCTCATTTAAGGAACAGCAAAAAACTTACTGTTAATGAATATGTTGTTTTGTGTTAAGAAAGGAATATCTTTGTTCAGTGTGCTTTATCAAATGATGACAAACTTTCAGATCTTTAATGTAAATTGACAACAGACTCCTATTAAAGATTAATTTACCTTGGGTTTTAAATGCTATTTTCATAAGCATATTTTTGTATAAATATCAGATTTAAAGACTGAAAGAAAAAACATAAAACATTATTTGAAAGTTGACATTACATAAGTTGTATAGCAAGATATCTAATAAAATTTGCATAAAGTTTTATTTAATGCATCTTCCTATTTTTTGGGAGGGGAATATATATTTTCACTTCTTCCTAAAGAGAAAAAAAATATTCAAGTTGTAATAAACAGCTACAAAAACCTTACACTTTAAAAACACCAATGGCTTCAAATCATTCATTTACTATAACCAAAATATATGTGTTTTTCAGTTATTTAAGGCTTGAAAAAAAAAGGTAGATGGTCAATAGAGGGTTTAGTAAAAATACTTCCTGCATTTTAAACTCTAACCTGTTTGGTGCAAATGAAATTAGGCAAGTGGTAATAGTAGTTCCATCTAGTTAATGTCTTACTATTTTTATTTCAGATAAGATCAGTTATGATCATGGTTTAGACTGGTGCACACAGTGCGATTGCTGTTAAAACATTTTTTGAGACAGGTGAATATGTAATTGTTACACAGAGTGATTTTTGGGCTCATTCTATATTATATCAGAATGCTTTTCTGGATAGAAAAATATTGCAATGCGTTGAAAATTTCAGAACCACAGACTCATCAATTAAAAGAAAGCCAAAAAGTGGCAGAAATACAGCTAGACATGACTCTTGGTTGGTTGGTTGGTTGGTTGGTTGGTTGGTTTTATGGCATATCAACCTTTGGACGTTATTTAATGCCAAATCCATTTTTAAACAATTAATCAGTTCTATTTCAAACAATTCAGTTTAGTCAAACAGTTCCTATTCAAACAATTCAGTTTAGTATAAGTATAGATTTTGTTTACGCACAGTTAAATGTCAAAACAGTTCTATATTAAACAATTCAGTTCAGCGTAAAGACAGTTTCATTTCAAACAATACAGTTTAGCGTAAGTACACAGTATAAATGTAAGTACACAGTTTAATTGTCAAAAACATTTCTACTTCAAGCTATACAGTTTAGTTAAACAGTTCTAATTCAAACAATTCAGTTCAGCATAAGTTCTATTTAATCCATAAATAGGGCTCTATTAGGTGCTACCATTTCGGGCCAGAGTGGACCTGGGAGCAATGGAAATGAAGGGGTGCTCCACATTCCCCGAAGCTCCAGCAACACTGGAACCTCACTATCAGATTGCTTAGTGTCATATCTAGCACACTATGGGGGGGGGGATATAACTCCTCTGTAGAGAAACAGTCGGTGTATTCTACAGCCCCAGCTGACTGGGCAATACACAGAGTTAATGTCAAAGGAGTTTTATTTCAGATAATTCAGTTTAGCATAAGTACACAGTGTAGGTGTCAAAACAGTTCTATTTTAAACAATTCAATTTAGCATAAATACGTAGTTTAAATGCAAAAAACAGTAAAGTCAAGAAAGCATGGTTTAGTTCTATTTAACCCATAGATAGGACCCTTATCAGGTGCTACCACACCAGGGCAGAGTGGACCTGGGAGCGATGGCAATAAAGGGGTACTCTGCATTCCCTAAAGCTCCAGCATTACTGGAACTTCACCTTCAGATTGTTTAGAGTCATATCCAGGATACTTGACGAGGAGGTCTTACCCCTCTGCAGAGAAGCAGTCGGTGTATTCTACAGCCCCAGCCGACTAGGCAATGACTCTTGGTCTTTTCGTCAACCTTTAAAAACATACCTTGTTCAAGCCATGATTATTACTGATTGTATGTGATAAAAGAAGAAAAAAAAGCTAGACATTAACTAGATGGAGCTACCATCACAATTTGCCTAATTTCCCTTACACCACACAAATGAGAGTTTAAAATGTGCAAGATATTTTTGCAGCATTCTGTACTTTCTGACCACAAAACTATTTGCTTCATGGGACACAACTCTTTCTCTAAGGACTATCAGAAAATTGAAACGTTAAAATTTCAAATATGTTCAATGTACATATTAGGTTCTCATTTGGTCACACAGACAGAAAAGAAGCAACAAATACAGGGGAAATGAAATAGAAGATTGCAAGAAATAGCTAACAACATTATTAATGTCACATGAAGTGTCAGTAATAATTCAATATCAGGAAGTAAATTTAATTAACATTTTCAAAGAAAATTATGATGATCTGAGTGAGTGCAATTGTGTAGTTCCACACAAATAGTAAGTTGTAAATTGGATTGAAAATTGGTTTATTTTCTAGTTAGAGTTTTCATACTAATGTGCTGATAAAAATCTTGCTACAATGGGCCATTTTTATTGTGTTATAATAGCATATAGATAAAATGGTTTTACACAATATTAAGAGGCGGCTTTAGCTTCAGATAAAATGTTATTCTCAAATTTTACTAAAATCCATTGAGACAGTCTTAATAAATCTTATAGTGAAATTATCTCTATACTTAAGTTTTTTTTATAGACAGGCATATCTAACTATCAGTAGTTATCATATCTGAAGGTTAATAAGCCCAGTAAAGAGATTCCAGAATTTTTTTACATCCATAAATTGATTTTTGTGTTGAAAGCTAATTTTCTTAATCTTTTCATGAGCTAAAAATAATTATGACAAAGTTAATTTAAAATGAAACAAGAAAATAGGAAAACATTTCTATTGAGTTCTTTAAAATTCAACTCATTAAGATAATATTGATTTGAAAATGCTTCTAAATTACTATAAAGTGAGGAGTGAACCTTTAGGTTAAAGGAACACAATGCAGAAGGATATATTATTCAAATGTTTATTGTTAGTAGCCAGAAAATAATTCTGAAAATTTACCTGTCGATAATCAAGACAAAAAGCATCATCATTAAGTTGTGTTGATAGCACAGATTCACCTGACTCTCTCTTGTCATCCATTCCTATCAGCCATCATTCTTTGCAGGTCTTCTACACAGTATCTAGTGTCTAATCAGAGCTAGTGTATACAAATTTTTGCGGGTCAGTTAACACAGTTTTGTCCATGTGCAGGTGTCCACAGGAGAACATATTGATTTTGTCCTTGCTCCTTCAACAGTGCCAAGCTTGTCTTGTTCATCTTATTTGGATGGTTTGTGAGATGGGAGGTAAGTGGCCATAGATCTGCTGTTTGGTAGATTCTAGGATTTGTTAAAAAGAACAAGACTGAAAATAAATCTTATTTGTACACTCAATTGTTCCAATTGAATGGATTTAGCTAAAACTAAGCAACCATGTTGATAGAATTTATTTAAGGCAAATAGATTTAAAGAATTGTAACATCAAGTTATTGTACTGAATAAACAACACAATTTTTTTAATGTCCTGAGTATAATATAATTCTAGGTCTGGAGTTCTGGAGAGCATTGAGACACCACTTTGTATTTATTACTCCTACGTCTTAGGTCTGGAGAGTATGGTGTCATCACTTTGTTCTTATTACTCCTAGGTATACGGTCTTGAGTTCTGGGAAGTATGGAGTCACCACTTTGTTGTTCTTACTCCTAGGTTTTAGGTCTAGAGAGAAAAGAGTTGGCACTTTATTGTTATTACTCCTAGGTTTTAGACCTGGAGTTCTGGAGAGTACTGATTCACCACTTTGTGGTTCTTACTCCTAGGTTTTAGCTTGGAAGTTCTAGAAGGTAAGGAGTTGTTATTACTGCAAGGTTTTAAGTCTAGCGTTCTTGAGAGTATGGAGTTACCACTTTGTTGTATTTACTCCTAGGTGGAGACGCTGTGAATATATGTCTGACGTGTAAAATGAGATCAGAGAGAGAGAAACGGGCAATTGGGATGATCGAACTTGCATCCTCGTGATTGTGAATCGTGTTTGACACAAGCGAGTATGTAAATTACCACATTGTGTGATTGACCCGGATGTGGCATTTTGGCATGATTACTTAAGTCATGCCTGAATGCACCGGAGGCAGTAACGTTTGAGTCTCGGCAACACATGACAAGAGACAACTTGGGTACAGGACCACTGGAAAAGATTGTTGAGGAAGGAAAAGGAATATTTACCAAGAGATTCGTACTGCAGCTGAAGACACAACTGTATATGAAAGATTATATCAAGCCTGGATATTTGCAAAACCATAAGAAGAAATTGATTCCACATGTTCTTTTTGCTGCCGAGGAGGCATACTGTCCACCCACCTCTTCTTTCAGTCTGGAAATCAGGAGAGTATGTTGTCACCACATTATTGTTATTACTCTTAGGTTTTAGATTGGGATTTCTGGAGCATATGGAGTCACCACTGTGTTGTTATTACTCTGTGGATTTTGGTCTGGTGTTCTGGAAAATATGGTGTCATCAATTTGTTGTTATTACTCCAAGGTTTTAGACTAAGAGTTCTGGAGATTAAGTTGTCACCACTTGGATATTTTTACTCATACGTTTTAGGTTTGGACTTCTGGAGAATATTGAGTCAATACATTCTCGTCATTAGTGCTTGCTTATATCTCTGGACTTCTGGAGTGTATGGAATCACCACTTTGCTTTTATTACTCTTAGGTTTTAGGTCTGGAGTTCTGGTGAGTATTGTGTCACCACTTTCTTGTTATTACTCTTAGGTATTAGTTCTGGAGTTCTGGAGCATACGGTGTTACCTAGGAGTAATAACAACAAAGTGATGACACCATACTCTCCAGATGTCCAGACATAACAAGAATGTGTTGACTCAATATTCTCCAGAAGTCCAAACCTAAAATTTAGGAGTAATAACAACAAAGTGATGACACCATATTCTCTAGAAATCCAGACCTAGAACACAAGAGTTAAAGTAACAAAATGGTGACTCAATACTCTCCAGAACTCCACACCTAAAACCTAGGAGTAATAACAACTAAGTGGTTCTCTAGAACTCCAGACCTAGAACACAAGAGTAAAAATAACAAAATGGTGACTCAATACTCTCCAGAACTCCACACCTAAAACCTAGGAGTAATAACAACAAAGTGGTGACTCAATACTCTTTAGAACTCCACACCTAAAACCTAGGAGTAATAACAATAAAGTGATGACACCATACTCTTCAGAACTCCAGACCTAAAATCAAGGAGTAATAACAACAAAGTGGTGACACAATACTCTTCAGAACTCCTGATTTAAACCCTAGGAGTAATAACTAAGTGATGACTTTTTACTCTCCAGAACTCCCAACCTAAAACTTCTGAGTAAGAACAACAAAGTGGTCGCTCAATACTCTTCAGAACTCCAAAACTAAAACCTAGGAGTGATAACAAGAAAGTTGTGCAGCATTATCTCCAGGACTCCAGATGTAAAACCTAGGAGTAATAACAGCAAAGAGGTAACAATACTATTCAGAAGTCCAGACCTAAAACCCAGGAGTAATAACAAAGCGAGGATTCCATATTCTCCAGATTTCCAGACATAACAAGAATGTGTTGACGTATAACCTAGAAGTAATAATAATAATGCATTGACTCAATATTGACCAGAAGTCCAGACCTAAAACCTAGGAGTAATAACAACAAAGTGATGACACCATACTCTCCAGATGTCCAGACATAACAAGAATGTGTTGACTCAATATTCTCCAGAAGTCCATACCTAAAACTTAGGAGTAATAACAACAAAGTGATGACACCATATTCTCCAGAACTCCAGACCTAGAACACAAGAGTAAAAATAACAAAGTGGTGACTCCATACTCATCAGAGTTCCACACCTAAAACCTAGGAGTAAAAACAACAAAGTTGTGACACAATACTCTCCAGAACTCCTGTCTTAAACCCTAGTAAGAAAGTGATGACTCCTTACTCTCCAGAACTCCCAACCTAAAACTTTGGAGTAAGAAGAAAGTGATAACTCAATACTCTTCAGAACTCCACAACTAAAACCTAGAAGTAATAACAACAAAGTAGTGACAATACTATCCTGAAAATTTAGTCCAGATAATTTAATAATCTTAGAAAACTCTTGTTTACCTTTGCTGAAAATTTAATCCAAATAGTTTAATGATACTAGTAAACTTTTGTTTGCCTGTTGTGAAAGTTAAGCTCAGAACAATTAATAATCTGAGAAAACTTTTCTGAACCTATCCTGAAAGTTTTGTCCAGATTGTTTGATAATCCAAGAAAACTTTTCTTTACCTATACTGATCGTTTAATCCAAATAGTTTAATCCAAATAGTTTAATAATCACAGAAAGCATTTATCTACCTGTCCTGATAGTTTAATAATCCTCTAAAATTTTTGTTTACCTATCCTGAAAGATTAGTTCAAATAGTTAGATAATCTTAAAAAACTTGGGTGATTTTTTAATAAGTTATGAGTTTCATATATTGATAATAAAGTTCTGATTATTATTCATAGTACAATAACAAGCCTCACCCACAATGCTTCACCCACAAGCCTCACCCACAATGCCACAACCACCAACATACTAACATTTTGTATAGAATTTCCAAATGATACCACCAATTTTGTGATGGATGCTATTGTATTATCCCTTCTAATAAAAATAGATTTTACTGATTCTAATTTGTTGTCATACAAAGGCAAGGACAAGCAAAATAAATACAAGATCACTAATTCTTATACAAAATATTAACATCCTATACAAATGAAAAATAATTTGAATGCAATCAAAATCACAAAAGTAATAGCAAAACTAAAATTTACTCAGCTAAGGAGCTTTATGCGATCATTGATGAAACATTACAATATATATCTGCACAGCCAATTTATATGAGCAAGATTTGACACAAGGTCAATTTTTTAAGCAGAGTTTAACAGGTTTTAATTCAGCATTTTCCTTCACGTACATTGGTTGCAATATGAATGTTAAAGAGCTCAGTATGGTAGATAAAACAGCCTATTTGAGTGTAATTCAGTTAGTTTTCAGAGAGAATAATATAGTATAAATAAATCTGATTGATTAGATAAAAAAAAGTATTTTGTCTGAATAATACTTTTTTAGTCTCTTTTTTTAGAGTGGTTTTTCAAAGAATGATATATTTTTTTCTACAGAAGCCTGCAAGAGAAACAATATAAAAACACCACTTAAGGGAGATGAACATTTTCCTGAACATAAAAAACAACACTGATTATTACAATACTTTAGAAGAAAAGGAGCATAGCTTATTAGTAATAAACCATAACATTGCTGATAAAAAATGAGATAATTGAATCATTTCAAAATCATCTAAAACTGAAGTATACTCTGGTCCTTAGATCAACAAAAGCTGAAGTTATTAGTATTTATAAAAATATAGGTATGAATACCCTGGCTGCCATGAACATTTCATTCTATAATAAATCACAACTCCTGATAAAAAAAATAAATAAAAATAAAAAATATCATGTAACACGAATCCTCTGATTTTAATGAAATTTTCAGTGTTCATTTATAAATTAATGAACTTTATGATACAATATTTATTTTATCAAAAAATTTGCAGATTTTTCTTGGTTACTTAACTTAACTCCACCTGTGTGTAGCACTATTAAATCAGTAGATATTATTGTATGTGGTATGTATTTTCTGTATGTAAAAAGACAAAAGTCTGAAGGTGTGCATGAAATTAAAAAAAAAAAACAACATAAAATTGAGAGCTGTTGGAAGAAAATAGTAACCCAAATGTGAATATTAAATTGAAGATTAAAAAATGTTTTGAGTTCTTTTAATACTGATTTAATAGAAAATATTTTCTTTTAGATTATTAGCAGAATAATTCTGTACCAAATATTTATTCTGCTTAAAAAAGGGTTTGGGAAGGGTCTTAAATTTCCATTAAGTTTTGATACACTTTTCTTCAATCACAGGCTAAATCCAAATAAGTTATTAAATAAAGAATATCTTTACTAATCGAAGAATATCAACTTTAAAACAAGCAACTCGGAGCTGTTTTTTAAAGATATAAAAAAACGTTTGACTAAAAAAAGTATGAAAACCTACAGTAACACTGATTTGTTAAGAAATTTCCAGTTTTGTCCCTTGTATTTGGGTTTAAAAAATTCTTTCTAGTACACTTCACTGTAAATCTCAGTTTCAATTACATTTCACTAACATCATATTTTAAAAGAGTTTTGTATTTTAGCTTCTTCTTTAAAAGAAATTCACTGGATATTAAAAAGAAGTTGAATTATTTCTTTTCAAACATTCATTTTTAATTCAAATTAATTTACATTACACATTTTAACTTATGATCTATTAAATAAGCTTTTTTTGTTTTTAAACTCTGAAAAACTTTTAGAAATATATGAAAAAAATGTAAATTTTGCAAGAAAATAGGAAATAAAAATAATTAAAAAAAAAAAAAAGGAAAAATTAGTGTTTTAGGGTTAATAAAAGATTTGTAAATCATTACCAGGTAAAACAATAAAAATAACTATTTTAATGAGTTTTCTTAATCATTTATTCAAAAAACATATTTCCTTTTTCAAGATTAAATATAAAAATAAACTCTGATATAATTTTCTATACTTAAAAAAGTTGATTTTGTGTGTGTGTATGTGTGTGTGTGGTTGGCCTTCCATATTAATAATTTTTTTTAGCAGGGAAACTAAAATGCACCTTAACAGCTACATGTAAAATGACAGACAAAATATATAGTTATTAATTTTCATTTATGACTTGGATTCAGATATGGTTTATTAATGTTTCTAGTAACCAATTTTATTTAAAAAATTTTTTAAATGTATTTTTAAATTCCAATAATTGTTTATTTACTTATCTTCTAATTGGATAAAATTATCAACTTTTGATGAATTTAAATCTTTAAAATGTATAAAAATTAATTAGATATGTAATGTTATTTTGCTTTTAATACTGATAATTATAATCTATCAAATAAAACTAAAATCTAACCTAAAATAGTAACTTTAATTATCTTTTTAAAATTCATTTTAACGGAAAGAGAGAAATTTTGTTATAACAATAAAATTTAAAAAAAAATGTTAATTTGATCTGAAATTTCAGTTGAAATGAATACAATTGATTCATCCTATAACTTTAATTAGCTGACAACTTTTTCATGTTTAATTTTGATGTATTCTAAAATCTATAATTCTTTTCATAATCAATTATTTGCTTACAAGATTCTCAGATTAATACAACCACTTGGTGCATACAGAAGAAAAGAAAAGAAGTCAAAGGCTCAGAAAGATAGACAATAACAATTAAGGCACAAGGAATCGATTTATTTATTTATTTTAGTTCATTTTTTTTTAGTAATATAATTTTTAATAAAGGTTGATAGTTTCAAGTCATAAGTGACACATATTTCCTTTTGTCACAAATAAAGACAACCTGTTAGGTTTTAATTGTACTTTTTCATCATTATTTTAGAAAATGTATTAGTGAGAGTTCATGTTCTAAAGTAATTCTGGCTTTTTGTCCATGTCAATATTTTAATAAATTTTTCATAGTTCCCAGTGTGTATGTGTGTGTATGTGTTTCTTTTCTAAATGTGTACAAGCAAACAGATATTACACTGAAATATTTTTAAAATTTCAGCTTCCATAAAATCAATAGAACACGCATAACAGCTGAATAAGAAAAGAAAAAGTCAACCTTCTTTAAAAATATTTCTTTAATTTTTCTTTTAAAGACAACATAATTCTGAAGTTTTATAACTTTGGAACAGTAGGCAAAAAGTTTAAAGTTTCAGTTGTAAAATAAAAAAAATAAAAATTATTCACTAATATTTTTGAAAAGAATGAAGTGGAAGCTTATCGATTTTTAAATGTAAAACATTGATTCCTTATAGTTTCTTTTGTTTTTAACTGTATTACTTAAAGTTTAAAGAAGTTTGTGTAATTTCAAATATTGTGATACGTTTCTCAGAAGTAAGACTTTTAAGTCGAATTCTATATTTCCATTTGGTTAATTTTAATCACCCATAACTGCTTATTACATTGAAAAAATGGTACACTTCGTCCTTATCGTACATTGCGACGTGTGTATGACATTCATCACATTTAACAGAATAGTAGAGATCATCTTTTTCATCACTCAGTGGAATTTTATTATTATCACCATCACTAAAGTCGACTTTATATTTCTTTTTTTTACCTGTACTTTGTGGGTATCGAAACCTTTCTGTAAAATCAATAGTGCAATTCATGACAAACATTGCTCGATACTGATTGGGGAAAGTGGCATGTTTTTGACAGTCAATACATATTGTTGTCATACAAGCTGGACAATCCAAAATAGCATCTGATTTAGGGGCTCGTCTATTTTTCGATGTTTGTGTTTTTTTTCTTTTCATATTCTTCCCCAAAGTATTATTACTGCTTACAGTTTTCTTTTCAAATAACTTATCTCTTATTTTTCGAGATGAAGGGAACATGTGAGGTTTTTCTCTTCTTGCGTCCATCCATATTTGATCTCTTTGATCCATATCAGGATCGTAAAAAAGTTCATCGTTTGACAAGACTGGGTGGTCATCATTGAGATATTTGCCAGAATTTTTCTTTTCTGCTTCTTCGTCTGAATCGAAATAAATGTCAGCATACTGTTCACATTTACTTCCATTTTTAAAAGCAGACAAAGACTGGGGGTCGCCTACAGAATCGTGTACTTCCTCTGAAATAACCATATCATCGCCACTTTGTTGTGATGACGTTGTAGTAGCAACAACTTTGTTTTTTGGAGATTTTTCAGCCCTTGAGAGTTTTTTCATGAATTCCATTGAGTGAATCGTATCGCACAATTCGCTTTCCATTTCTTTATCGAAATCTGTGATAAGTTCATCGTCATTATTTTTTTTCTTTCTGAATATTTTCTTTTGGGTTATTGACGAATCTGACGATTTTGCCACTATACTAATATCGTCATCGTGGCTGTCAGAGCTTTCTGGACCGCTATCCTCATCATCAGACATATCTAGGTAATCTTCATCTGGAATTTGATTTAACATTTTGGATTTCAGATATTGATACTATTTAGAAAAAATCTGGACAATATCAAATTGTGATGCACGTGTTGTTTACTAGTAATTAGCCATCTTGAATTTGCGTTGAACCGAGGTTATCAAGGGAGATAATTGTGGTTAGTTGTAAAATACAAATTTCACATTCACTAAACGAGCCTGAGTACTTGTCTGAAGAGATGGTCCCAAAATAAATGCGATGTGATTCTGATGTCACATGCAGGACTTGCTTTGCTAGCAGTTTCGGTTTTACTGAGAATTATTTTACTTCGATAAAGAATGAAACATTAAAATAAAATAGGTGCGAGTTGAAAATAGCACCCCGATGAAAATTTTTGCGGTAATGTGCAAAAGAAAAATATACTTACCATCCAGATAATAGTAAATTTCAATCATTTGCTTCATTTTTTTTCCAGAACAGTTACGGTTGAGTCCAAAAAATTAAAAATCACCAATAACTCGGTATTTTCTAGTGGTTGCAATGGGGAAACTCTTGAAGTTTTCGATAATCGAATAAAAGGATCGTTTAATTAATGCCATATAGCTGTCCAAAAAGACAAAACTACAGGCTCAATTGCCATTCTTATCTTAAGTGACGTTTAAGATAAGATCACAACATTCATCTTGGGACCAACTATTCGAATTAGCATCAGGTTTCGTTTTTCTTGCCAATTTTAAAATATCAAAAAAGAAATGCTATAAGTTAATATTTGTTTAACACAAATCAATTCAAGAAAAATGTCACAAACTTTATCTAAACCATTTACTCTTTTATTCTTCATTGTAAAATATAAAAAAGGGTAAATGAACGTAGATTTAAGTATAAATAATAATTTTAGTTATATTAGAAGAAATATTTGTTTACTGGGTAGGTAAAAGTTTGTGATAAACTCGTTGCATATCGATTAAAAGAAAGAAAAAGTGTATATGAGGGGGAATGTTTCGAACAAAAAAAGAAGGAAAATATTGAAGAAAAAAAAATGGACTTTTATATTTGAATTAAAAGTAAATAAAACCAAAAATGATATTCATTCTTTTTAGACGTAAGTCGTAAAAACTTTCTAATATGTACCATCATATCCGCTAAGTTTTTCGAACTATGATCAGATTTGATTGATTAAAGATTTTTTCATATTTAAATTTTAGAGAGAAAAAGAAATTTGAGTGACGTAACTATTTAAAACTATAACGTAGTTAGTACCAACCTGCACAGACTAAAAATAATTATACACTTTTTTCATAACAAAACACTAAAAAGAAAAACAAAAACAGTACACTGTTATCAAAGAAAGAAAGAAGTTAAACTGTTTTAAAAAAAAAGGTATATATATTGAAGGAAAAATGGCAAGATAATCACAAGCCTCGTCTGTATTAAACACCTCCTAACCCTTATTTTTACTTTTGTGTCTATTTATTTCCTTCTTCTTGTTAATCGATTTTTTTTATTCGATCCACGTTCATTGGTTCATCATCCCGGAATAAAGTAGTGGAAATTTTGTTGCATGAAAGAGGCGGAGAGGAAGCAAGAATTTCTAAAAATGACTTGAATTTCGAAATAAAAAGAAGCCAGCTGCGAGAAATGAGCATTTTTGCCTCATCCCCGTGACATAGACGGGGATGAGGCAGAAAAAAAAAACTGTATCTTAATTTAAAACTCTTTACATTTTCCTGATGCGCGCACTTATGGAAATTGATGGTATTAGTTTCCAAGTTCGTCAAAATTTTTCTGTAAAAAAAAAAGAAAAAATTACACTATTACAAGAAATGTAGACTAGATTCTTTTTTCTTTCCATCATTCTCACCAATTTTTAAATGGGCCATTATAATTGAAAAGTTAAAAAAAAACAAAACAGTGTATTATAAGTTAATTGTTTAAAATCAATTTTTTTTGTAGGATACAATTACTTGGAGTAAATAATTTTTATTTGATTCTTTGAACTGTCTCTAAGTAAATAGTCAGAACTTTTAAAAAATGGTTTGTAGAAGACAATCAAATAGATTAATTATCTTTTAAGATGAAATGTAACAGAAAGGAAAACAAGTGAAGATAACTTGAACTTTGCTTGACTAAGTTTCCCAAACTTGTGTATAAGTTTTGAAATTTCGTTTTCCGTTCATCTCAGATCCACTTTTTAAACTAAACAGACGAGACCGCCAGTTATGGCTACCAAAACATCATCTGTAACAAATTGGTCGCTGCTTATTTTCGGCCTTTTTGTGTGCATTGCTCGTGTGATCGCCTTCCTCGATATCGACGAAATTAATTCCGTTCACTATGGTATTGAGATTCTTAAGGAGCCTATTTTGTTACCCAAGGTAAGACACTTTGTTTTTGAAAAGTTAATTTTACAAGTGTTACGACTTTTTTTTTCCGTTTTATAACAATAACATGGCTTTTACTTACTGTTTACCCTTTCTTGCTTTTCAGTTGTTAAAAATTCTGTATACATGTGAAAAATACCTGATTATCTTATTAATCTTCTATTGCTGAATTTACAATTTTAAGATTACTTGATTATTTTCATGCTAACAAATTATTAATTTATGAGCCTCTACAGAAGAACATTTTATTGGGGTTTGTAATATGTCGAAATTTAGAAGTTTCGTTATATAATTGACTTTTTAATATATATATATATATATATATATATATATATATATATATATATATATATATATAATGTGAGATAAATTTCTTTTATTTTGGTTTGTCTAGTTTATACTCAGTTCATTCGAGATCTGTTCTCTTCCCTTTTTATTTCTTCAGTTCCATTGTTGGATATTATTTGGCACTATAGTAATTTGCTAAGCTTTTTGCTTAGATGTGGCACAAGGCCGTATGAATGGGGGCACCCAGTGAGACTGGAACTCACTCGTCAAGGTTTGTTGGTCTAGCTTGCTAACTATTACACCGCCCGAGGCGCCCATTACGCACTGTTATGAATAAATGATATTAGTTTTAAAGAAAGAAACGAGAACATAAGCAGGTCTACTTTGACCCCAGATACTAATGTGTTTGTATCATCATTTTCCCCCGAGGAACATTTAAACATAACTTACTGCTGTGTTTGTTTTTATTGTCTAAAATGTTAAGCTCAGGTAAAATTAATAAAATATCCTCCTTTCTAAAGAAAAAAATGCCCGTTGCCGGATATTACCCGATAACAGAACCAATTCGTAAAACCCTAAAAACCTTGCCAAATGCACCGTGACGATTATTTCGTGAGGAGGGGAATCTGGTTTAAATATTGACTAATGAGTAAATATCAAAAAAATAATTTCTAATAACTTCCCTTTGTTTTGTTTACATCTAATTTAACGCATAGTAATTATTATCTTTTGATTAATTTTTCTGGGATTTTTAAAATTTTATTTTGAATTAAAATCTTAGTACTACTATATTTCAATAATCCCATTGAATTTTTCTTTAAAAAGGTCAAACAAAAATATTGTTGAAATGTTCACAGATTAAAAGCGTTTTATGGCCAAATTTTTTTTTAATACCTGCTGACCGTCACGGTATTTTGAAAACTCTTTTATTTGAAATAAATCGCCACTCTTTAGTTGAGTAAATCATTGATAAAATTGTTTGCTGGCTTCAATATTTATAATATATCTAATTTTTGTTTTTATTTGGTTAATCAGGTGTTGGTGCAACAAGTGACTAGAGATAAATCTGTTTTGTTTTTAAGCTGTCATGAAAATAAAGTATGGCTTGTATCGCATTTTGTCCATTAGTTAACTGAGGATTTATAAGTAGACATATTTCAGTTTCACCCAAACTTGTGCTACGACTAATTATTTGGTTATAAAAGTCACTTGTCAGTTCTATAAAAATCATGTTATAGAATCAAAAAGGGCTCAAAAGATTAGCAAGATTTACTAATATATAAAATCAAAGAAAGAATCCTCATTTTTTCCTCCTGTTTTTAGAACATTTTCTGTGTTAAAATATTAAAAAGATGAAGAAAAAGAATAAAGTAAATTACTCGTTTCTATCTCCCAAAATTAATTTATAACCAGTACTTTCCTTCACTATTCGAGTAAAGGAACATTTGGAAGTCCTTTTACACCTCTCCCCCCCCAGTCAAAGCCAAAGTGGACGGTCATAAATTAGTTTTGGAAGCAAAAGGCGAAAGTACCAAATCCATTTTAGTGAGAAGAGAATATTGTTGTGATATAAAAAGAGAAATCTTCTCTTAGAATCAACTTTATTTTTATGTATTTAAAAATATTTGAATATTTTCTAAAATCAAATTAATATTATGTGCTTTTTAAAAACAAAGGAGCAGTTTAATTTTCTCTCCCTCCCTGAAAACAATTCTGCAAACAAAGAAGATATCCAGTGTCTTCTCAATTTATTGCAATTTGACTTATCTGTTGCCAATGTTTTTATTTACTGTTTCAACGCCCCATTTAAGTACTTCTGTTAGTTACAAAGGTTGATAGGCCATAAAACCCAACCAACCAACCAACCAACCAACCAAACCTACTTCTGTTGGACTTCCTACAGAATGATTCTTAATTTATTGAACTCTTGAACCATTCCAGGAATCCTCACCATTTATTTTGAGGTTTTTCAAAACATCATTCACTTTTTCACACTCTAAAGTTAAATCTTTGTTTTTGAAGATTTTGTTACTGCCTGTCCAAGAAATATTTTTCTTTGTATACTTTACTTTTTGGAAAATTTTTTTTTTCAAGTGCACAAATAAAACTACATTTGTTGGCGTGATTGGATATGAAACAAGATTTTTTTTTTTTTAAAGGTTCTTTAAAGAAAAAAGTCCTAAAATTTGAAGTAGTTGTTAGAAATTTTACATTATAGCTAATTTTAAACAGTAAACTAAATTGTAAGTCTAAAAAAACACATAGATTATAACTTTAAAAAGAGTTTTATTAAAAAGTAATTGTTTTCAAAGTTTTGAAGGAAAAAAAAAAACAAAGAAAAAAGTTTGTAAAGTATAGAGTAAAACAATAACAACAACAAAAATTAAACTCATTGTTTGACAAATGTTGCAAAAGAGTTTTATAATAAATGATGAATCTCATTTTTTTTACAAATTTCAAATTTCAGGTGCTTTTTGTGATTGCCATTACTCCCAGGTCCACATTGATCTGAAGTTGTAGTACCTTTTAAGGGTCCCATTTATGGGGGTCCAATAGATCTGTTTGAAAATGATTAGTATTGTATAATAATACTTAAAACCATATAATCTGTGCAAACAAGATCATTTATAATTTATTAAAGAAAAAAGTTACTTGGAATCATATTGTGTATAAATTATTAGAAATAATGGAAACCAAATAACCATGTACAAACAAATGATTATTATGATAAAGTAAAAAATGTTTTTCTTGTTTTATTTTTATCAAAAAAAAACAAAGATTGCAAAGGAATGTTGAAAATACAGTTACAATTATCATCAAACATTTCCAAATTAATCAAATTTAGGCATTAAATAATGCATAAAAGATTAATATGCTCTTAAATAAACCAAATGAAATTCAACTAGAAAAAACCATCCAAACAATGTATATACATGTTTATCAAATATGTTTCAATTCTTTTCTATTAACACATCAATATTATCAAATGAAATATGGACTTAAGTTTTGTGCGTGTGTGATGTTAAGAGTAAAGTTTCAGTGTTCTAATATTATCTACGACTAAAGTTCTTATCACTTCACTAGAATTCTGATTTATGATGCTTTTTCTGACAGGAATTACTTTCAATAAATGAAACTCTTACATTTGGCTGTAACAGATTTAAGTAGAGATATTTTATATGGATGCTTTTTATTAACATTAAAAGTGATTTTCTTATTTCTTAGAGTATAGATTTCTTTCCTGTTTATAAAAAAAAGATTTTGTCAAAAAAAGTAATATATAGGTATTATACAATTACTGATGTTTATACAACAGCATTGTTTCTAAGAAAGCCTTCATCAGATCATGACTCTGGGTTCAGGCATGGTTTCAGGGCCGAAGCATCAATATATATATATATATATATATATATATATATTTGTGTGTTTTTTTTGTTGTTGTTTTTTTTGGTTTTTTTTTCAGGAAGATTTGACCTTTTTATACTTTTTGAAATAAGTTTTAATTTCATTTATATTTAGTAGTTTTTCAAAATAACTGCTGGCATTTCCATGAGTGCAAATGCTATCATCTGCTCTGAGGTGAAAGTGCTAGGAGTAATGCTTTGAACTTAGGTAAAGTGCACAGATACTACCCTCTAGTCTTTGGTAGAAGTGTTGATCTGTATGCAAATAATCTTGTCATTTCTTTATGGGATCTTGTATGTATATTATAAGTTTGTTTTGCCTCTTCCGTGGTTTGGATTTATAAGGATTAATTTTGTAAATGTGAACTTAAAGGTTTTACTTTTATTTGATTGTTTGTGAACCACTTGAAAGAGATATACATAATTAGGGCTGTTGTGAGTATGACACTAAACTGCATCCAGTGGTGAGGCTCATGTTCTGGAGCTTTGGGGAATATAGAGTACCCTATTATTGCAATTACTCCCGGGTTCATTCTGACCCGCTATAATAGTACCTGTTAGGGTTTCATGGAGGAAATAGATCTGTTTAAAAATTGTCACTATTAGATAGGATTATTTGATATCGTATAACAAATGACTATCATGAAATAGGAATAGTTACCTGAAACAATTTCACTTGAATTATTACTTCATAGATTAGATTTGGTTTATGCCATACCAACCATTGTAGGTTATTTATTGCCAAATCCTTATATATGATTTTTAAACATAAGTCAACAGAGTTAAATAGTTCCAAGTATTGATATGTATCTCTAACAATTCAATTAAACATCAGCTATTTGTTTACACACTGTTAAATGATCAAACAGTTCTAGTTTTATTTCAAACAATTCAGTTTAGCATAAATCATTTGTTTGCACTCTCTTTAAATGTCAAACAATTCTATTTAACCCATAGATTGAACCCTATCAGGTGCTACCACTTTGAGCCAAAGTGGACAATGAAGGGGTACTCTGCAATCCCTAAAGCCTCAATGTCGGATAGTTCAGTGTCATATCCAGGACACTCATGGGGGGGTAGGGGCTCCTACCCCTCTGCTGAGATGCAGTCGGTATATTTTATTGCTCCTGCCAACTAGGCTGTTAGTTTTTCTGTGAGGAATACTTGAAACCATATAACTATGCACAAAAAAACGATTATAGACAAATAAAGTACAATTTAAGATTTTGCAATGTAATGTTGAAAATATAGTCAAGATTACAATGAAATATTTCCAAATGCATCAAATTTCAGTATCAAATAACCCATAAGGAGTTGAAAAGCTTTTAAGCAAATATACCAAACTGTAAATTATGGTATATTTTGGATTAGGTATTTTGAAGTGATGTCATGAAATAATAGCATAAGTTCATTCTTAAATAATGTTCATTATCAAATTTTCAAATCTAGTTAACCAGCTGGCAAAATCTTTCGTAATGTAATTGTTTCCTATATTTTCATGCTCTGCTTTAATAATAAGGTTTTTACCTAATTCATCGCCAATTCATATGTCAAATCGATGCATTTTTAATTTTACAAGTTGAATGATTTACATTACTAGAATCATTAATGATTTGTGTAATTTATGTGTGTAATTACTTTAGATTACACTTAAACTGTATACTTATGCTAAACTGAATTGTTTGAAATGGAACTGTTTTGACATTTAACTATATGTAAACAAAATCTATACTTATACTAAACTGAATTGGTTGAATTAGAACTGTTTGAATAAACTGAATAGCTTGAAATAGAAATATTTTTAATAATTAAACTGTGTACTTATCCTAAACTGAATTGTTTGTAATAGAATTGATTATTTGTATAAAAATGGATTTGGTGCTAAATAACCTAGAATGGTTGATATGCCATAAAACCCAACCAACCAACGAATGTTGGTGGTCATGTTCATTCAAACAAAGCGTTCACAGAGAAGTTTGACTGTTGTTCATTTACTAGGGTGTAATAGCCAGTGTAGGTGTTGGAAAACCTTCCTCCTGAATGTGGGAGGATGAAGGAATTATTTTGTATGATATTGCAGTAAAGTTTCTTGCTAGTGAAGGGGACTAGTAATTCTTGGACCTTGAGTGAAGTATTTCTTAATACAACTTCCGATGTTAAGTCTAATTTCTGTTCTTCTGATGTCAAATCATGACTTAGTATGTCGTCGGCATGTAGTGTGTGTGTGTGTGTGTGTGTGTGTGTGTGTGCATACAATGATATTTGCTCTTAAGAAAGTGTCTACAACCATGTTATCTTTCTCTTCACATGACATATATCTGTCGTGAATTGTGAGATATAGTCAAGGCACCTGATTTATTTGTATTTATCAGTTGTTGTTTATAACAGTTACTGGTGTTTTATGGTCAGTATGGATGAACAGTTTAGCAGAAATCTTCAATAAAAGTTGACTAACCTAATAAAGCGTCTTAACTGTCTGATAGAGGTTGGTGTAAGAAGTTTTGGATAGATTTGATCTTCTTAGGTTGAGGTGAGAGGCTGATGGCGTCAATATTATGCCCAAGGAAATTGATGCTGGAAGAACTAAAGATACATTTGTCTAAATTGATCAAGAGACTAAAAGGAATATTTTATGAAGGTGTTGTCTTCATTGATATTAGCACTGGCTACTGGGATGTTGTCTATGCAATCCGCTTAGGACTTTGCCAATAAGACATTGGAATGTCTGGGTGGCATTTCTTAGGCTGAAAGGCTTTCTAAAGAATTCATATAACCTAAATAGTATTTTCACCGTCATCAGTGGCTACAGGAATTTGGCAATATCTCTTGGCAAGACCAAATTGAGAATATGCATGTGCCTCCCTGTCCAGATGCAAAGTTGTGAATATGAGGGACTGGATAGTGGTCAGAAATGGTTGACAAGTTTAGTTTCCCATAATTGATGCATATTTGGAAGTTGTTTCTGACAGCTCTGCAGACTGTGTGAAGTGTTAAGGCATATGGGGTAGATGATGATCAAATGATTTCTTTGTGTAACATTTGGGTGAATTCCTTCTAAGCAAATTTATATTTGTGTGGGTGTCATTTTCATGGGTGAGAATTTACTGGTTGTCTAATTGTTATTATGTAGTACTGGGTTTAATGTTTGATCATATCTATATTTTCAAAGGTATTGTACTGATTTAATATCTCTTGGTAAACCTGGTTGTGGCAAGTTTCAACACTGATTCCTATTTTGATGTAATGTGTATAAATTCCGGTGACATAGATGTTTTTGTTTTTAGAGTTCTTCTTCTTCTTCTTCTTCTTCTTCTTCTTCTTCTTCTTCTTCTTCTTCTTCATGTGTATGGACAAATTAAATTGAACAAAGAAGTATTGGTAATTTAACTTTGGCTCTCATAAAGGATCAAATAAAGTCACATTGCATACCAAATATTTAACAGGAATTGATTCCTTCCAAATAGGTGCTATTTACTGACTTGGGAATAATGGGATTTGTCTCTAGAGGCAGACAGGTATTATGCTGATTTCTGTTCCTGTATCCACAAGGAATTTTAAGCAATTTTTGTTCTATTCATAGAATAAGCAGCATTGTGTTTTCCTCTGGGGTAGTTTACTGCAATAACTCTCTGGTTTACTCATTTCTCTGCGGTATTTTATGGTATTTATGGGGGGGGTGCCTCTTATATAGCATGCAAGTGCCTCAGATCAGCTTTTCTGAGTCATGCAGCTTTATTACTGGCTAGTGTGAAAATATTCTTATGAACCTTTAATTTTCTCTCTTGTTTGTCCTGGAAGTGGGTGCATGGAGCCAATTGAATTTTACTTCGTCTTAGCCATGTGAGCAGTGGCTGTCAAGGTGAATGCTTCCATTTGCATTGTTGAGTAGTTCTGACCTATTATGACAGCATGTTTGATAACTGTTGTAGGTTAATTTCCATGGTGTTGAGATTAACCCAGCTCTTACTCTTTTTTAAATGATGGGGGTAGAGGTCTCTTGGAATAGTCACTTTATCTTGGAATCACATAAATACTAGGTATTTCAACACTAAGAATAATCTCAGTAGTATTTGATCAATCCTCCTAGGTATTGGGATGTGACACAAGGTCGGATTCATGTAGAATGCCTCCTAGGAAGCAAGCCTCCCTGGGACAATGCCAAACATAGCTCCAGTTCCATCAGCATTTTCCTTGAGAGATGCCTTAATCTCAGTGCAATTAACCCAGCTCTTACCTCTTACAGATGAGGTGCAGATGCTGCCTGGGGAATAAGAGGCTTCCTGGAACTGAGCTGATATATCTTTGAATCACCTGACTTGAAAAGAGGTGCTAAGATTGATCTTGGTGCTGTTGTATCTCTATTGGCTTCTTTGTTTTACTGGGCCACTTTCTGTAATGCTTACTGGAACGTTTCATTGAATGAGTGGATAATACATAACAGCCCCCCCCCACTTTTTTTAAAATGCTACTCTTCACTTGCAGAAGAACTGTTCTTTTTTGGGGTTCATTTCTAACATTTTCAAAACTTTTTTTCTTTGTTTTGGCACCAGATCTTAAATTTTCATTGAAATGTATCTCATAGGATATTTATTGGTAACATAGTTTGTTCTATTTCCATTTCGGACTTTTGCATTCTTATTTGATTTTGGCTTCTTTTATCAAAATGATTTCTCACTTTTACTATGTACATTGCTTTTTTTATATTTTTCTATTTATTAATTTAGCCAACCATTTTTGTTTAACTTGTTGGTCCTTTTTAATTAACACTTTCACCTTTAAAAACTTTTCTTTCTTTGACTTTTGAGTTGTGGTCATCCAGTAACATTTTATCAAAATCTAACTTTCATTTTAACTATTGAATATCAACTCTGCTGGTGATTTTTGGTCGCTGTGTTATGAATTGGCAATGTTATTTTTGTTTTGGGAATTTCAAACTTGGTGAGTTACTCTTTTAGATTGTTATTATGGCTTCTTTCCTTTTTTGCATTTGTGCATCCACTACTACTAAATAAGATGTAGACTGGACAATGGTTTAGCATTTTTAGGACATGCCTATATTTTCTTTTGTGCTACTTTGGTTACTACAGTACATTTTTGGCAGGATCATACTAAATTTTAAATCTCCTGATTAATCTCATTTTTGACATCTCTGGATGCCCAATGGAACTGTTTTTATTAACTGTCTATCTGGTCCACATACATTATGAAATCTTTGCCTGGGAACAAAGATTCGCTCCTTAAAAAGAATTAGTTCTATTCTCTATCATTTTTCTTTTCTTCCTAATCAGATAGTAAATTTTTTACCATGGATTTCAATGCTTTGAACTTTACAGTTTCCAGAATGTGTCTGCTGAAATATTAATTCTAGTAATCTTACTGTTCCAATAAAATGTTTTTATATCCTCCACTTTTCTCTTGCCATGTATCTTGTGATTTAGATATTTTGTCTTTTTTGGAATGTTCTGCTTTTTTGGTTTTACAAGTAAATTCTTTTGTTTGAGAACTTTTTTTTTTCTTTCTCAATATTTGACTAGTTTCTTAACATCCTTGCTTTTATTAAAGTCAAGTCTCTTTTCTCATGTGAATTTCCACGATAACTGTTTTTACTACATTAAATTGTAGAGTCCTCCAAAACTTTACATGTTTTTTTTATCTCGCATGCAACATCCTTATTACTTTTGAGGTATCTCACTGCAATGGTGAATCCCATGAATTCTTGATAACTATCTCTCTTTTTTCCTTTTCTAAAAAAGAGGAAAGCTATTACTCAACAAAACAAGAAAACTTTTTTCAAGCTCCTGATGTTTTTGGGTTCCCATATTCAATCTAACCTGGTGGACCAAATTTTCATTTGTGCTTTCCTCTCTAACTCTTTTGGAATTCTATAAGTGAAAATCGTGATTATTTTAATGATTGATAATGTTTCTAAATTTCTGAAATTATGCAACCCATAAAATTTCCACAGATACAGTTAGTATCTGTATATATTCAGATTTATTTTTACTTTCCCTCTAAACTGTTTTGAGCTTTACCCCCTCTTTCTTATATATCTCTCAAGGAGTTTGAGGTGGGGGAGCATTGAGACATAGACACCTCTTCATTCTCACAACAAACAACACTTTAAGGCAACAGCATATAAAATTGATTAGTTAATGTAGGTTATTATTTTTTCAATATTGATTCTTAAATTCTTTTGTTCAATTTTTTTTATGAGAGTAGTGTAGACACTCAGTGATAAGGGAGTAATATTTCTTATTTTGTTTATTTTTTGTTCATTTCTATTTTTAAAAATCTCAAGATATTTTACACGTTTCAGTTTTTTTTTCATTGTTAATGCATCTGCAATTTTTCAATTATGAAATTTTGACTGAAATATGTACAAATTATAAATGAGATTTTTACAATTATTTTCTCCCAAGTTAATTTTTATCAGTGACTTATGGTGGTTATTGTCAGAGTGTGTGTGTGATACTATAGCGTACTTACTAATCTAAGTATTATTCAAACATTTCTCCTGGGACTTATCTTGCTTGAAAAATGTGTATTTTTAATATCTATTTATAATTATATATAATTTTTCAAATTGAATAAAGTCAGGGTTGATTTGATTAAAAAGTTAGCTTTTTTTTTTTTTTTTTCTAAAGGACTTCAATTTCTCATTCTGAAAATGAATACAGGATGAAATGTTGCTTATTCTTTATGACCTTTTTATATTTGTTCCTCTCCTATTATCATATCCCATTCAGTGTCATAATAGAAGGGTTAAAATATTGCATTACAGATGACTCCGAAATCAGAGATTTGTTTATTGTGATTAATGAATGAGTTATTTATGATGAATTTATCATCATTGGTTGTTGTGTAGCGTTTATTTAACACATCTTATTTCTACATCAAATGCTTTAGTTACTTGTATTGTAGATATAGATTTTAAAATGTTTCTCCCTGAAAGTTTTCTAGTGTTACACACGTGTATTGATGATGCTCATTTTATGAAATATTGATTAGCAAGAAATTATTTTTTACTTACTTATGTTATTTGTTTCTCAGCTGTGACTATCAAAGAATTGACATTACTTAAAGCTATCAGATTATTACACAGGAACATTTAGTTCACTTTAAACGTGAGTTGTAATGGTCAATTTTAGTTAGGAATTGAAATGAACCTTATGGCTTATCAGTGTTTTGTTTTGTTTTTGGACGGGGGTTGTATGTCAATATATTTGATAATGGGCAAAATGTTAAAGAAGTTGGAATCATTCTGGAATTCACTTTCTCTTTAACCTTGTTTGTCAGTTGTTTGTTAAGAATACAAAGAAATAGTATAATTATTATTTATTTTTTTTATAAACTATTTTATATTGACAATAATTTGTTGATATTAGAGAGAGTAGATATTAGATAAAGATTCAAATTAATGATGAAAATTAAGTTTCAAGTGTATAGTAGAGGCTGTGTGTATTCATATACAAGTGAAAAGAAAAAGAAGGAAGAAGAAATAACAATAAACAAAAGAAAAAGATAGAAGAAAGGAACTAAAATCAGATAGAAAACAGGTGTTTGTTTTATTTCTGTATTTCTTGTAAGACTATTTCAAAACTTGATACAACTATTAACGCATTATTTCTTTGTATTTATTTATATTTTTTTTTATATTGATAGGCCATCCTGTATTATAAATACATAATACAACAATTATTTAGGCAACAGTTGGTCTTTGAAATGATCAAGTAACTCACTTGAAAACAGAATACCTAATTGTTAATTTATATTTGACAATAAACTGGATAGGAATAAAAAAAATTTGGTTGAACTGAATCAGAACCTTTAGAATTTTTACTAATATTGTCCTAATAGAATTCTAAATGGATATCTTTTTTACACTTGTTATTAAAATCCCAAATATCAGTCATGTCCTGATTTTGACTTTAAACTGCATCCAGTGGTGAGTGTCTGGATCTATTTGATGTCCAGTTCCACTCTGACTTGGAATGGTAATATCTGTTTGGCTTACATTTCAGGGTCAAAATGTTTTAAGTAAAGTTTGAAAATATTTTGAACTTTATTCATATATTGGTTCTTAAAACATTAATATTGCAACTAAATATAAAGTGCTTATCTATTTAATATGATTGAAGATATGTTTTTTGGAGATAATAATTGTTAAACTGACTTTGACATAAAAAAATGTCAAAATCACTTGAATGATTATGGCTACCCAGTAATTATCCATCTTCATCTGAATAATATGAAAGATAAATAAATCTCAAGAGAATAGAGATTATGGATAGAATTAAAAATCATTAAATAAAATAAAATACTTTGATTCACCTTTTCTTTTGTCTTGTATGCTTTTTGTACTAGATAATTTTTATTTTTAAATTATCTAATCAAATAGACACACACACACACATCCTAGTATTGCTATTTTCTTCTTTTTAGGAGAGTATCCCACAATCAGTGCAGTTGAAATCCAAATTTGGTCAGCAATATCAGTGCAGCTTCCCTGATCACAATGAACAGGAAAAACTAAATGAAGAAGTGGAAAAGGTTGCCATGGAAGCAGGCATCCCAGAACTTTTACGACCTTTGGGTAAAAGGCCTTGTCTTTTTAAGGTAATTTACTTTAGTAGATCAGAGATTTTTGAATGCCATGCAGTTGCATGATTTTGAACTGTGAAAAAAGAATAGTGTTTTTCTTTTAATGAATTAAATATAAAATGGAAAGAAATATAAAAAGTTTACTTTCCCATTTTAAGATTGTATCAATTCAAATAAATCAAAAACTTTGCGGAGAAAAGTTTTTAAAAAATGTACTTGTATTGAGACTTTTAAATATAAAAAATATATTCTTTCTGCAAAGCAATGCTAAAAATTTGTTCTAGCTGTATAGAGTATGTTTTAAAAAGAACATCAAATTCACATGAAATATGAACTTTAAAAATCATGCTGAATTCTAGATTATATTCTCTTATCTATTTATTTTAAATAATTTTATTTTGTTGTTTAAATTTTGTAAGTTATATTTCTGATACATCATAAGGTTATGATTCATTTTGTTATTATAGGAAAATCTTTTCAAAATTTCAGAAACTTTGTCAAATCATATAGATTGATTTATTTTGAATAAACAATTCTGATGTGATTGCTTTTATATCACATTAACAAATATTTTTGCTAATTAAGAGTTGAATTTAAACTCGTGTTTGATTTGTTTAAATAATTTATTTGCATTGTAATGTTTATTTCAAAATCAAATTAATATCATTTTTCTTTTTTAAACTAGACAAAAGATTGGTGGAGTTATGAGTTTTGTTATGGTAGATATATTCGTCAATATCATATGGAAGGTAGGTGAATATTTCTGCTGTGTGTGTGTGTGTGTGTGTGTGTGTGTGTGTGTGTGTGTGTGTGTGTGTGTGTGTGTGTTTTTACTTTTCATGTCTGTCTGTCTGTCTCTCTTTTTCCTAAACTTTGACTATTTTTTACTTTTGTTTCTAATGGTTTTGAATACATCCTATGTCTCTGTCTTAGTTCCTGGTTTTCTTGAGGCAAAGAGTTGTTAATGTCCACTCCTTTTTTGGCCATTGTAAGATGTTTAATTTAAAAACTTTGATAATTGAGGAATATTAAAGATTTTGACATTTAAAACAAAGAATTTCATCAAACTACATTTATAATTTACAATTTAAGATGTTTATTGAAACTTTTGAATTTCCTTCATAAAAAATGCCAAAAAAAGATGTTAACTTTTAAATTATTGTAAAATATGTGCTGTTTTGGTTTAATTTGAAACAAATAATTTGAATGTTAATTTGATTTGGGATAAGTTATTTTATCTTAACAATGAGATTTTATACTTGTACTATATCATTCATTTATGACTTGAATCATTACTTTTATTTTCTGTTTTGGAGAGCAAAACAGCTGAATCAAAAAACAGAAATTTGCTGGCCTCCTCTTTATCATTTATCCACGATAATCTCTATTTAAAAATTGTTTGTAGAACCATATTTTAAATAGGTTTATCAAACTTGTAAGAAAATGATTATTAACAAGATATCTTATAAAATAGTCAGTTGGATTAAATCTGTCTATAGAGAAAAAAGATTTAACAAAAAAATAGAAATGCTCATTTTTAATAATTTGTAGACATTAGAGCTAAAGAATTATCCAAATTTTAAAGTATTGAATCTAAAGTATAAAGTTGTTTTGCAATTCAAAGTCTTAGAGCTTCCTGCATGATTAGTTTTTAATTGAATTAAATGTTTGTTTTTGACAGATCAGAAACCTGTGGGAGACATTATCTACTTGGGTTATTTTGAATCTGAATACAGTTGGGAGAACAACACTGAAGAGGTGAAATGTTTTATAATTCAATACTTGAGTATATTTTAACTTGTAATGCTTCCTGACGCCTTCTTACATTGTATATGTCTGTATACAGATATATGAAAATATTAACTAAAGTTTGATTAGATATGGCTTATTACATACACGGTCTATTTTTGCTTATACCTCTTAATCAACTTTATTTCAAAGAATGTATATTCACACACACACACACACACACACACTGAGAAAGCTGCTCCTCTGGGATTGCTAATCTTGCCTGTTGTAGCTAGTTCATCATTTTTATTTTCTTTTTATAAGTCTGTATATAAAAGACTATATTTAAATCTCAGCAATATAAAGTTCTTTATCCCAAAAAGAAATAACCCTCTGGGAAGTAATAAATGTTTAAATATAAAAAGATATATTGATTATAAAACTATACCCATGTATGTTTTTGATTTTTTTTTTTTTTTTTTTTTTTTTCTATGAATCATTTCAATTAATATTACCACTATTACTTAAAAAATTTTTTTATCATAATATCTGAGTCAAACTTTACTATTAATAAAGCAAACAGTATAAATTTGGAAATAGAGTAGCTTCCAAAGAAACTTACCTCTTACAATTTAAGATTATGCCTTTTATGGATGTTGGTGTAACCCACTTCTAGTCATAATAATGTTCTATTCAATTAATGACACTCTTGTAGTTGGAGTGAGATTAAACTATTGTCCATCAAATCTTGAATTGTGGTGTGTGATTTCAAGTTTCATTGAAAGTTACTTTTATTATTTACAATTTTGTGTTATTTCTTTATTGACCAAGAAAACAACTATAAAAAGATGAAGAATCAGTTTTGATTGGCAAAAAAGACTGAAGGATTCGGAAATTGGGAAGAATTGAGACTATACAGATCACAGAATTGTTAAGATTGGATAGAATTCTCAGTCTTTGAGGCTCTTGTTGTTACTCAGACTTTACTAAAAGACCAGCAGTTAATGCTGCTGTGAAAAATTGTTAAGCGTAAAATAATCTTAAATCTTTTTAGACATTTGTTAAAAATAATTTGACCACATAACTTAGATATCATAGGAAAGCTTAACTCTATAAAAATTTAAAAATTAGGAACTTAGGTTTAAATAAGTTATTTTGATTTTATGTCATGAATAAGCAGAATTTATATAAAATAATAGTACAAGTTATTCATCTTTAAATTTCTGCTTTGTGATTAATGTGTGAAAAGAATTGTATAAAGTTGCCTATAAATAATTGACTTTGACAGAATTTTAATCTAGTTAGTTTTGTTAATGACATCAGAAGTTTTGAAAGTGTTATTAATTTGGCCAAATTTTAAAAAATTTCACAAGACTCTTAGGAGAGTATTCAGTTTTTGAATGTGTTTAACATCTCTGAACCCCTAATCCTTTAACTTGCTTACAAGAAAGCTCAAAACACTAACCTCACTCTAGAGCATGGGTATCTTTTGTTTAAAGCAATCCTATTCTTCCATTCAAAAAAATACTGTAAATGGTCCGTAAATTAAGCCTTTATTTTTAGTATATCTGATATGATCTCTCTGAGCCCAGGATGCAGACATCTTTGTTTCAAGCTGTCCAATCATTCAATTAAAAAAATATGCTGTAAATGATGTCTTATTTATAATTAACATCTAATATGATCTTCCTTAGCTTAAAATATTGATCTTATGATGTATAGTAAAATATACTCAGCCTAAAATATTAAGCTTATGGTATATATAATAGTGCTGTCTGTAATATTGGGTTTATAGGATTAATCTATATTTCCTGAAAATAAAAGCCATAAAGTTGTAATTTATGAAATATTGCAATTAAGAAAAAAAAAAGAAATAAAATTATTTTTCTCATGTCTATTTAGGAAATTGCATTGCGAAAGAAACATGAACAAAATCGATATCATAGTCAGCATTATGTGAATGGCACCAACTGTGACCTTAATGGTGAAGGTCGAAAAACAGAAGTCAGGGTCAGTAGATGGATTATTCTTTTATAATTTTTTTATTTTTTTTTATTTTAACTCAATTTTGACCCTACTTTTAAATATGACCATATTTTGATTATATTGTCTTTTTTTTTTTTTTTTTTTTTTTTTTTCTTTTAATGAAAATCAAAATTCTTTGTTAATTCTGATTTTTAATATTTGGAAACATAAAAAATGAATTTTATATTTTGCTGTATATATGAATGCTTAAACTATTAGACAGTACAGTAAGAGTATAAAACAATCTTTTAGTAAAATGCATACAAATTTTTATTTTATTTTACAAGATGTGAGTACCTTTTTCATGGCAAATACAATGACAGTAAGTGATTGCTTACATCAGTGAACCAACCATATCCCAGTGACCAATTTAGAAAGTAAAATCAATAACTAGTTGTGAATAATCAATTGTGATGTTATGATTTTATTTGTTAAGCCAATGACTAAAAATGGAATACTTTTCATTGAAATTTAAAATTGTTAAAACGAAAATTCTTTGACAGATGACATTGAAAACAAGATGAAATTCAATATCAGAATTGAAGTTATTTAATGACATGGAGATCAAGACATAAAAAGGAATTTTTGACTGAGACCAAAGACGAGAATCTGAAGAATGCTCAAATATATAAAACAAAAATTCTTTCCTCTTGTTTATGTAAGCAATGTATAGCTGCTAGGAATCCAGGTACATTAGAATTTGAATCTGCTGGAAGAATAATAGATGTCTCAAGCCACAGGAATTGAAGAATCAACTCTTCACAGTATCTTCTATAACTATGACCCATATGCTTCATAGGAGCCAGTCATCACACTAAATGCAAATATTGTTAATATATTTGCTTCTCTCTCTCTCTCTCCACCTAGTCGGCTGAGGATGTAGAATACACCAACCGCCTCTCTGCAGAGAGGGAAGACCCCCCCCACCACCACCACCAAGTATCCTGGATATGACACCAAACTACCTGATGGTGAGACTCTGGTAATGCTGGAGCTTTGGTGAATACAGAGTACCCCTTCATTGCCATTGCTCTCAGATCCACTCTGGCCTGGAGTGGTAACACTTGATAGGGTCCTATCTATTGGTCAAGTAGAACTGTTTGATATTCAAACTGTGTGCAAGCAAATGACTTATGTTAAATTGAATTGTTAGAAATAGAATTGTTTGACCATTTAACTGCATGTAAACAAATCACTGCTGTTTAATTGTTACTGTTACATAGCAATACTTGAAACCATTTGACTGTGTGCAAACAAATGATTGATAGTAAATAGAATTATTCATATTAGATAGCAATACTTGGAACCATTTAACTGTGTGCAAAAAAAAATGAGCTCAGATGCATTTAAAAATGTTATCAACAAAATGTGTTCACAAATCATATATATTTGATATATATGTATAAACAGGATTTGGCATTAAATGACTGACAGTGGTTGATATGCCATAAAATCTGACTTAATCCATCTCTCTCTCCTGTAGTTCTGAAGATGTCAAGTCTGTAATGAACCTACATGTGTCCTGTTTCCAGGAACCTCTCTGTTTTTATGGTTTTTTTTTGTTGTCATTTTGATTGATTTAACATCAAACAAAATGACAACTTGATGATCTCCCCGCCCCTGAACCTCTTTATGTTAAGCCCACACAAAAGAATAATATTTTTACTTGGTTTTTAAGTGTTAATGTTTATGACTCAGTGTGATTTCACATGCCAAAGTTTAACAAATAGTACTACCATATGTCACATAAGCCATTATTTTGCATATATGTTCCTGATATTGACTCTAATATTTTTAATATGTAAATGTTTATATATTGACATGGGTGACCAGGACTTGGTGTAAGGAAAGATGACAACACAAACCCCCACTTTTAATTTTTCCTGTTTTTTTTTCTTTTTAATTGAACTCTAGAACAAAATTATAATTCATAAGTCTATTTGAAACTGTTTCTTTTGAAAAATTTGGCAGCATTTAGACCTTTTTTTTTTTTTTTCCTTTTTTAACAAAAAAGTGTGAAAAACTGAACTTAGCATGATGATAAAACAACCCCACTAGTGAGCTTGGGAAAATATTGTAAACATCTTCATTTTTTGAAAATTTATATACCAATAAAAAAATAGCTTTGCGACTACAATTTCAAGACTAAATTGACCAAAATAAATGTTATGCTACTTACAACTCTTGATGACATCAAAGTCAAACGACATTTTGATTTTGGGACAATTGAAGCTGTTTTTCTGGACAGTTGTGAAAAAAATTAGTCTGGATCCCTGTAATGATCTGGTTTTTGTACAAAAAACAAAAAAGTGGCATATTGTTACAAGATTTTTGTTAGAGAAACTTATAGAATAAAGACATTTCCAGTCCAGTGTACAAATTAATAATAGTGTAGGGTCTGTGTTCATACTTGTTCACATTTATATATTTTTTCCTGGGAGATACTAATTAGATTTAAATTCTTTTATTTATTTGCAATCATAATATAAAGTTAATTAGTAAGAATGTGACTTGACATCAAGATTAATGACTGGCCACTCATCAATATTGAGCAATATTCAGAATTTTTGAAACTTCATTAATTTTTTTTTTTTTTTTTTTTTTTTTTATTATAGAAATAAAAATGAGAAATAATTGTTTAATTTGATGCACACTCAATTTATCAACTATAAAGAAAAGGACATTATTTATTTTAGAAATAATTTTGTTTCTTTTCCGTCATTTGTTTTTTGCTAATTTTTATTTCAGTTTATATGTGAGGAAAGTAATGGTGATTCTATTAGTCAAATTGATGAACCTGAGACATGTGTCTATGTTCTAACTGTGTACACATCTACTATTTGCCATCACCCATACCTGAAAGCACCAACACCCAGCAAACCTATATCAATCACCTGCAATCCAGTTTTGGCCCAGGAGCAATATAATGCTTACTTGGAGCATGTACAAAGTAAGCAATCTTTTTGTCTCCACTTGTTTATTTTGCACAGGGATATTAACTAGTTATATTCATAGTGTTAAAATATATTTTCTAGTGGTCCATGAAAGAATACTTCTTGTTTTGTGAAAGGAAAATCAGAAAAGATATTGTACAATGGAAAAATAAAAGGCAACTTTATTTTATTTTCATAATTATTGGATAATATATTAGCCTTTTTGTTTTACAATATCTTATAAAATTTAATTTTTTTTTCTCGGCCAATAACTGCTCTAAATGACTTTAGTAGTGTTTCAAATTATTTATTTTCATATTTATGTAAAGACTGAAATAAATAGTGATTTGAAAGAGGCAGTATCTGGTGAAAACTTCTGAGCTAAGTTGTAACAATTTTTGCCTAATTTAGTTTCCCTGATTGGATATTATGCTCCTTTTCTTAAATGATTATGGATGCTTTTTATTGCTACTTTCATTTGGTCTAATTGGAGACAATACAAATCAATCATTTGGTTTTCTAGAAGGAACTAATAGGAATTCCTTTCAGTCCTGCCATGTGCACATCACCTCTTCTTTGGATAAATATCACCTTCTGATTAGTAGTGCTTCATTTATCCCACAGTCTCCTGTTGTAAACTATTCTCTTTGCATGGCCTGTCACAATTTGTTTTTTGTTTGCTCTTGTTATTATCATTTTATTTATTTATTAATTTAATTTTCTAGTATGAAGCATTATTCAGTGAAAAATCTTTTAGTAATTATGCAAATAAGTTTAATAATCCTCAGTACTATAACTTGCACAAATATTTTACATTTGTGTTGCATTATCACCTTTTTTTTTTTTTTTTTTTTTTTTTAAGATAAAATGCACAATAAACTGAAAATGTTGCTTATTTCTTTCATTTTTACAGGTTAGTATCAATGTGTAAAAATATGACAATTTTTAGCATTTTTTTTTTAAAAAGATTTGCGCACTAATATGACAGCTATTATGATACAATAAAAAGTATTTCACTGAAGTTAGTTAAAACTAAATGCTTCTAATTGCAGATGATATACTGGAATTAGTGGCCAACATGAAAGAAGAAAATGTGAGAGTCAAGATCTTGTCGTTAAATATGATTTATCAATATGTGCCTTTGTACAAATTACTACTAATTATTATTAATAC
Source organism: Sepioteuthis lessoniana (assembly GCA_963585895.1). Classification (NCBI taxonomy): domain Eukaryota; kingdom Metazoa; phylum Mollusca; class Cephalopoda; order Myopsida; family Loliginidae; genus Sepioteuthis; species Sepioteuthis lessoniana. The sequence goes on along the minus strand of OY757922.1, from coordinate 100,541,259 downwards.
GTGCCTTAGTACAAATTATCAGGTCATTAGCCTAATGAGTAGAGTGTTCGCCAATGGCCCAGAAAACCAGGGTTCAATCCCAGGTCGAGTCCTACCAAAGACTCAAAAAATGGTACTTGATGCTGCCTTGCGTAACACTCAGCTTTATAAGGTAAGGATCAAGGGTAAAGTGGAGTAATCCAGCAAAAGGAGTTGTGTCCTTGCCTACACTTTGGTGTAGTAGCTATTGAAAAGGGAGCTTTCAAGTCACCCTTGACTAAAGTCAGCAACTTTACTTACAAATTAATTGAATATTATAGAACACATGAATTACATTGCCCAGTCAGCTGGGGCTGTAGAATATACCGACTGCTTCTCTGCAGAGGGATAAGCCTCCCACTACCACCACGAGTGTCCTGGATATGACACTAAACAATCTGATGGTGAGATTCCAGTGATGCTGGAGCTTTAGGGAATGCGGAGTAGCCCTTCATTGCCATTGCTCTCAGGTCCACTCTGGCTCGGAGTGGCAGCACCTGATAGGGTCCTATCTATAGGTCAAATAGAACTAAACTGTGTACTTATGCTAAACTGAATTGCTTGAAATAGAACTGTTTTGACATTTAAACTGTGTACTTATGCTAAACTGAATTGTTTGAAATAGAAGTGTTTATTTGTATAAAAATGGATTTGACATTAAATAACCTATAAAGGTTGATATGCCATAAAACCCCAACAAACAAATAAATAGGAATTACATCTGAAAAGTATTAGTAGTTAATATCTTACTTGTACCTGTGAGAAGGAAAGCAAATACTTGTATTTTTGTCTTGTCTGACTGCATTGACAGGAGAGAACTTTATTAGTCATGAATTCACATCAGCAGTAGCAACTTCAAAGGGAGAGTGAGTGCCTCTAAAAGTGTATGCCTTTCTCTGAGAATGAAATCAAATGTCTGTGCTGTCGCTAAATAATCATTTCTCTCCAAAATAAGGGCAGATAATTGGTATATCATCTAAATTCAAACTTTTTGATCAACACGGAAGTTTGATCCCTGCATATTATGTATTGTTCTCTCCTATTGTAAATTTCTCAAGTGAAACCAAAGACTGTGTAAACTAATTCAATTTCCATTTGATCTGTAACAATTGATGAAAATAACAGGAGACAAGTTATCATTTAAACATTCAATAATTTGGTAGTGACATGGAGTTGGGATATTTTTTGGATGGTTGAAAACTTAATGATTAGCATTATTTATTGTTGAAGTTCTTTTTATTTTGGTTCTTCCATAAAATATATCAGTATGATTCTATATTTTTAGTAATTTTCATTTTGTTTTGACTGTATTTATAAATCTACACTTGCTTTTAGACTGATGGTTTAGATGGCTCATAATTTTTAATCCTACTTTCTCGTCATTCCTTTTCTTCTTGCTTCTTAGTTATCATTTCTCCTTTGGCAGTTTATGATCTTTTCTGAGTTATATTTTAACCCCCCCCCTCCCGAAAAATCACTTATCTAGAATTCTCACCTCATTTAAAAAGTTCATTTTTCTGTGAAAAGTTATTTTTGACGCAGATAATACAGCATTTGACAAAAATTATCTTACTGGATTATTTAGATCTGGAATTATTCCAAAAAACAATTTTCTGTTAAGAGTTAGTTTGTAAGTCTTTATAATAACTGGTATTGTAATTTTTAAGCTTTCTTGATTACATACCAAAAATATTGCCATTTATCAGATTTTAGTATTTTAAAAAATCTATTGGTCAATAAAAAATAGATATAAAAAATAAACTTATCAAATGTATTTTAAACATTTTGTAGCCATCCAGTATAAAAAAAAATTAAACTTTTTTGCAAATTGATAATAAGTTTTCTATGATTTATAATGCTATTGCAATACAAAATTAGGATTATATATCTCTCCGAAGCATTCCAACCTTTTTATGGTAGATAAAGATCAAATAAAAATGGCTACCATGAAAATACATCTGTTTTATTGATTTAAAAAAATACTGTGTGAAAACATGTGCCAAGAAAGATATTTCACATTTGTAAAAATTCTTTCTAATCAGATGTTCATGTAAAGATGAACATCTGAATTAAAAGGATTGCAGATCTACATTAAAATATCTGCATTTGTCATTTATTGAGTCATCAAAAATGTTAAATATTTTCAACAATTTAAAGAAAATTTCATTAGTTAGATTAATAAAATATTAATTTATTTTTATATTCATACTGATTCATTTTCTCTCTTATTTTTTTACAATGGTTTAAAATTTAAGTTTAAAATTGAATTTGAAATGTGAATAAAATATTTATGCTTCATAGCTTCCATAGCATTTCATTTTTTAAAATAGTGACTTCACAATCAGTTTCAAGAAAAAACTATATTTTCGCATTCATGGGTTTTCTCAGAAAGTTGGTAAGTTTCATATATTTTGTGTATACACGCACAACATTGAGTCACCTTTTAGAAATGAATGTAAACAACAGTATTTGTGCATGGTTCTTAAATTTCTATCAATGAAACCAAAATGTTACCCAATTATATGCAATATAATCCATATGTTATATAATTTGTTGAGTTAAATATACATGAATGATCCAAAACAACTTGTAAAATTTAATTTGTCTCTTTTTCAGGTGAAGAAAACCAAAAAAAGCTGGAAAAAGGAAAATCACAAGGCTCTGTAGCTGGTGAACTTCCTGTAAAAGGTAACTCCATTTTCTCTTAAATATGAGACTAGCATAAACATATTCCCAAGTTTTCCATTTATATGTATTTTTAATCTTCCTTGAAAATTGAACCAGTTCATACATTTTCTCAAAGAATCCATCAAAAAATGATTGTACAATTTCAAGACCTATGTAATTAACACTAAAACAGCACATTACATGCTATATATAGAATGCCAAGGGCGGTAACTCATAATTAAGTGACCTCTCTTGGCTAACATAAGTTCTTTTTTATTTTATTTTAATTTAACCAAGTAAATACAGTTTTGGGTGAAGAAAATTAGAATCTACCCTCCCTTTCATTATTAAAGAAAAAATTATGACAATTGAATTTCTTTGAATTGTTAACATGCATAATTTATATAAAATGTGACATTAATATCTTGTTGGTTAAATTGTTTCATTGTTATTTGTTCTGTATAAAAAAACAAAACACATTGAGTTAATAAAAACAAATATCATTAATAGATGTTTCATTGTAGATTTAGATGAGAGGGAATGGAAAATGGTGTATATGTCAATAATATATCTTACTCATATCTAGGTTTTTTTTAATTTAAATGAAATTTGATGTTTCATTTAGATATGGTTAACAAATCAACACAAAAATGATTATAATATAACTGACATGAAGAATTGGCTTGGTTACAGTCAATTGGGTCTTCTTTGAAAACAAATCTTTTTTTTTTTTTTTTTTTTCTTCAGAATGTTGTATTCATTCTATAATTTGCATTAAGTTTTATTATTAAGGACATTTTCTAATGATGACCAAAAAATTTTAAATCTGAAATTTACTCAAAGAAATTTTCACTTTTTCTCTCCAAATGGTAAAGCACCAATAATAATTATATTATGTTGTAAAAAATAGATGTTCTAATTATTGCCTTGATTGTCTAATTAAAATTGAGATAGTTTGCTTTCTGTTTAAATCTTTACAAGAACATTTTAATTATAAATGTAAAGAAATAGATAAAAATGATACTGATTAATTTTATAAATAATTCATGACTTTTTATTTCTGGTATCAATGAAAAATACATTTTCTTACATTTCATTGTTCTGACTCTGATGTCCTCAATTCAATCTGGATAGGGGATGGAGTTCATGTTTCTACATTTAGCCTAAATAAAGAAAAAATTTTCAGAACTTAAACCTTTGTAAATTATTCCTATAATATCAGTGAATATAGGTGATAGCATAGTATCTACAAACATAACATTGCCATCACTTGTCTTAACATAATTTTAATTTGAAATTTGTGTATGCAATTGTATTAAAAACATTTAAAAACAAAAGCAAGAGATTGATATATGTTTTTATGACATTGTCACATGACCAATATACATTCGGTTATTCTACTTGAACAAATAAATTAGTAATGTTTTATTAAGAAACTTTCACAATTACCACATTTACCAGGTAAGTGTTGTGTCTTAGCAAAAGATGACTTTAAACTATTGGCAGTCTTTGAAGTTTTCTACACTTTTTTGTCTGATATATTTTATTCAAACTCTATTATAAATATCTTTTATTTTCAAATAAGTATTGTTGAACCAAGCTTTTTTTTTCTTTTTTTTTAATGTAAATTTGTTGAGTAATGAGGAACTTGGTGTGTTGACATTTCAAAACAATGTTATGTAAGTGTATTGTATATTCAATTTCAGCATCTGTCCATTTCCTACATCCCATGACATTGATATGACATTCTGTTTCATTTGCCTAAATGCCTATGACTTCCATACATGTTGCTTTTACCTTATTTATCTGTGTATTTTTTTTCTTTATTTTTTTATCAGTAGCTATAGTGCTTGGTTTTCTTTTATATATACCTAAGTTTTCTTTGTAGAAATTCCACTGTGGCTTTTATGATTTAATAAATTAATTTTTGATATATAACATTTTGAAAAAAGTTTGAAACAGAAAACGCATTGGTGACATTTACTTAGTTGTTACCAAAGATTATATAAAGGATTATTGACCTATACATTCTCTGTTGAAGCTAGTGAAAAATAAATTAACTACTTAAACCAAAATGTTGCTTTATAAAAATGATTTTACTAGGTTTAAATAAGAAACTTGAGAAATGTTTATAAAAAGTACAACAGTTTAAGGCTCTGTTCCAGTATTTTTATTCATTTTCTTAAATGGGAATTAAAATATTATTATAATATTTTAATAATCATTTAACAATTTTTCCAGTTGTTAAAAATAAATGCTGGAAATTTTTATAAGTCTTAAATATACAATCCATGAAAATTTTAAAATTGCGGCATGGTTATTGAAAAAGTTACTATATTCACTGTAAATTTGATTGAAATTTATAGATAATTGATTGTCATTATTTGGGATTTGTTATAATTAATCACAAAATTTATAATTCATTTTACAGATAAAACCAAACAACCTCTTGAAGAACTAGCTTAGCTTGATATTTATTTGTTACTCATTCAATGATTTTGTGATATATCACATTTAATTTATGAGCACGTTAACATTGGGATTACTTGAATTGGTGATTTTTTTTATTTATTTTTTTTTTATTTTTTTATTATTGTGTAATCAGAATAGAAAATATCATTGTCATTTTATTTGAGCTGTTGAGCTAAAGTTTTTAAGAAGATATTAGAATTATAAAATATCTTAAAAATGTCACTTGTTGCTAGTAGTTTTGAGACTGCACGTGATTTTTAGAAATTCTACCTTAAGACATTGACAATTATCAACTATATATTTTTCTTTTTTGCAAGGATACTAATGGGTAAGTTCTGAGCTTGTTAAGCAGTTGACTTTGTAAGCCCAGTTATAAAAGGTTTTTTGTTTTGTTTTTTTTTTTTTTTGTTTTTTTTGTTTTTTTTTTCATATTGATATTTTGACGATTTCTTCAACATCACTTTCACAGGTGTCTAGTCTTCTTTTTTACAGAAAAGGACATGAGTAAATCCTTAAAAATCCACCTAACCAGTTCTCCAGAAAAAGCAGCTTCAGTATTTAAAGAGCTGGTGTCTTCTTACTATGCTGATAAACCAGTTCGGAAAAGCTTGTTTACCGATGATGAGCTTCTTAAGAAGAACCAGATACTCCTTTCTTCATCTGATAATGAAGATAAGAAAGAAGAATCTCATGTAGATGAAGTTGATGATGGTATGAAGAAATTGGATGATGTAGCAACTGAATCTTCAATTATTACCACTGAGACATCCAATGCGTCACCAACAACGTAAGTATTTATCAATATTTATTTGTATACACTCTTAGTGTTAAAAATAATGTTGTATATGTTAAGTCTTTACTATTATATTAAATTTGAACATGCAAGTCCTTAGATATATTTGTCCAATTATAACTTCTTTTCATGGGAGTATTGATCTCTTTCACTGGCCAATTGTTTATTTAGGCTATAATGTTTGAATAGTAGAAATAAGCAACTTCAGGACAAAATGGATTACCTAAATGAAATAAGTTATGTTGTGCTTTTGTAAGTACAACTAAATCTTTCTCTTACTTTGAATCTAATCCTCTTGTGTGTTTGGTTTTGTGTGTTTCTGAAGAATGTTATAAGCCAAAGATTTTACTCTATATTTTCTGTCAGTTGTAACTGAAGATAGAATTGTAACAGATTTCTCAGACTTTTATCTTTTACATGAGGAAAAATGTAGCACTAAAGGTAAGAAAATTATCTATTGCTCTGTTTATTTACTATTATTATTATTATTATTATTATAATATTTAACATGTTTAATAAACCAAATTAGAATGTATAAGACTCTAAATTTGAATGTGTAGAATAATTAAAATTTAATCTTGTCTGTTGTCCCTTAAATGAAATGAAAATGTTCCCAACTTGTGATAAAAGGCACAGTAAAAGGTGTCAATAGGCAAATTCTTTTAAAGTAAGTAAAGATCTTTGAATTTCTTATTTTTCTGTGAATATTTATTTATGGTGTACTTTTGAAAAGATAATGCTACTGAAAAAAGAAATAAGGTTTATTATACTAAATTTTTCTGTGTAAATATCTAAAATTTATGTACTATCAGAAAATAGTGAAAGAAGAGGCCAAAAAAAAAAAAAATGAAAGAATGTCAATCACTAAAAGTAATAAGGCAAAGGTTGATAAGGCAAAGGTTGATATGCCATAAAACCCAACAAATCAAATTAAAAGTAATAAGAAATAGCTATTAAGTTAAAACTTTAGAAATTTCAAAGTGTAAGTATAAAACCTTTTCTCTTTCTCTGAGAAGGAAAACTCACATTACCAAAACCGTATAAGCATAACACCAAAGATGTATTAGCCACCACTAATAAAACTATAAAGTTATAGTTAATAGTTATCCTGCTCCAGCTTGTTACTGAATAACAGTCTTTGAGGGAGGAGAATATTATACAGGGTGTCTCAAAATAGATACAACCCATTAATATGATAATGATTTATTACTGAGACGTTTTTCCATGTCAACTGGTGTGAGTTTATGCTTGATCTGGATTCTTTGCAATAATGCACATAAAAGACTAAGATTTTAGAAACGTCTTCGGAAGGACTTTTTTGGACCCCTGACAGAATCTCTCATCACATCCACATTGTCAGGACTTCTTACAGTCAACTTCCAGCCAGATTTGGGATTTTCTACCTTCTTGTTAAAGTTGTTTACTGATCCTGTTGCTTGAAATTTGTGTACCCAATGATGAATTTGGCTTTTCTGGGGATAATTGTAAAAGTTAAACTTCCTGCAAAATTGTGCTGGCACAATTTTCAATGATTTTGTCTCCAAACAAGTAGTGATGCAAAATATATTTTCCTTTCTTGCCCAATGCATTGTGATCGAGGATTAATAGTTTTTATAGAATACTATTTTCAAATCTGAAACAAAAAAGAACATAACATTATTAGTAGTAGTTATAAGCAGTCACATGGGTCCCATGTATATTGAGACCCCATATACAAACTACACAATCATATAGCAATGGAAACCATGGGATGCAGCATAGTGAATGTGAAGTAAGGCAGATAAATCCAAAGGTGGGTCAACAGTGTGCATCACCAGATGCTGAGCAGTGGAACTTTATAGATCAACAGCCAGGATCAAATAGTTCAGAGAACTACTGCTTATCCTCTATCAGGGTAGCATCTGTTAATAAGAAAAAATAACCACTGAAAGATTATCACTACTTTAATTCAAACTGTAGATTCAAACTATATTGCCCTTCACATAGGTAAAAAATGGACGTGTTCTGGTGAGATTGGAGCTCTGACCCCAGCATGAGAAAAATCAGCTACAGAGCTTAAATCAAAGTTACTTAGATGCAAAAGCATTGTAAGGATAACTGCCTTTAATGTTAGGACTTTAAAAATGATAAACCAGCTACGTGAGCTTACAGTATCTGCAGCCAAGCATAATATAGACTTTGTGTGCGTGCAAGAACATAGATATTACAATAGTGAACTAGAAATAAAATAACATGATACCAGTAATAGATGAACATTTTTTTTCTCAGTCTCTGCTTGGAAAAACTATGAATGCTGACATTGAATATGTAAAAATCATCCTTATTTAATAAACGAAATTCAACAAATGCCGCTGCACAGAAACTCAAGAGCTTTCTTAAGTTTCTGTGCAGCGGCATTTGTTGAATTTCTTTTATTAAATAAGGATAATTTTTTTTTCATGTTATCCCATTTTTCTCTAACTGCTATTGACTCCCATGGAACTCTATATTTAGCTCTTGGTTCGGTTGGTAAGCAAAAAGAACAAGTAGAATAAATTCAAGACCAAGTCAATAAAATCCGAAATTTAGTAGAAGATAAACAATCATGATTAGCATGGCAGTAAATAAAGTGAATAGAAAGAAAAGCAGCTGAAAAACAAAATTAAAAGCTGTAAGCCAAGAAGAAAGATTTCAAGAATCCAAGTGGAACCTGAAATCACTGATGAACCTACAAAAAAAATTTAATACTCAACTAGACATCTAACTTGGCACTTTACAGGAGAACTTGATGCAGTGCTGAAAAGAATTAAAAACAGATAAGGTACAGGCTACAACAAAATTCCTCCTGATGTATGGAAGACAGGAAAATTTGACAACATACTTCTTTGATGATGTAATACTGTATAAACAAAACACAATACAGAAATAGTTGCATCCTCCCTTTTTCAAGAAAGGTGACCTTGGAATCACCAAGAACTACAGAGAGTTTTGCCTCTGTAGTTCTTAAAGCTGCTAAGGTTTATAATGCCATGCTTCTCAATTATATCTGACCTGAAGGTGAAAAGGTTTTCAGTGAAATCCATCCACAACATCATAGATTTTGACTCTCCATCAAATCAATCATTGAAGGCATACTTGCAAAAAATCTCAAAGTAATTCTATTGTTTGTAGATTTGATTCCATTGCCAAATGAAAGAAGCTGCAAAAATACTACCAGCATATGGTCTCTACAAAGAAACTGTTACAGCTATAATGATACTCTTCTTGAAAGCTATAGTTTGCTTACCTTAGGATGACATGGACTTCTTTGACATTGTTGCTGTAGTCTTGCAAAGAGATGTGTTAGCACCATATATATTTATGATCTGCCCAGATTATGTACTATAAACATCAATAGATTTTGTAAAAGAAAATGAAAACTTTTCAGCTCCCCATCATGGTTGCAGTATGTAATTTATGCCAAATATCATCGCAAGTGTTTCTATATTTTTAATATTTTTATATTTAGTCTGAGAAATTGAAAATATTGGCTATTGATTATTGCTTGAATTGGTATAAATACAATCCAATAATTAGATCCTTTTTAAAACAACTATTCCAATTTATGAACAGAAAAATAGAACTGTTTTATCTTGATAGTAAAATGTTAATGGTTTAGATCAAAATGTATTGTCTGCTTTTTTAATTTCTTATTAAAAACCTTCTTATGGAAAAGGTCAAAGATTTGACCAATAATTTTCTCTTTTTCTTTTGGGCAGAAATGATGTTGATGGCCAAAATCCAAATGATATAATAGACGATGATGGTTATATAACTGGGGATCTCAATGGTTTGTCCCACTTTCTTAACTTCTCTATATTCCAAACTAAAATGATCATTAGATTTACAAGCTTATAAACATGTTCAAAGTTATTATAACATATATTTTTATAAGACTATTTTTTTTTCCTAATCAATTGGTATTTGTTCCAAGTAATACAGAAAACCATTTTTCCTTTTTGAATTACTGGAGCATTCAATGAAAATTAATATTTTCCTTTATTTTTTAAATTTTTTTATTTTATTTTATTTTTTTAACCTTTTAGGTAATTGTCAAACTGAAATTATACTTATAAAAATACCTGAGAAATTTGCTATATATTATTGTTAAAACAATCAAGATCTAAAACTTGAAGTATATATTTCCTTGTATTTTTTTTTTTTTTTTTTTTTTTTTTAGGTTTTGATAAGTATTAAATCTGAAAAAAAATGTTTTCTCATTTGATCAAATTGTTTGCTCTAATTTTGATGGGCTGGAGTGGATGCACGCCAGTTGACAAAAACTGACAAACTAAAAGAAAATACAATTTGAAGAATTAATTGAAATGTTTTACACTTTTTTTTTTTTTTTTTTGTTTCAACACAATTGACATTTTTTTTTTTTTTTTTTTTCAATAATTCATGTTGATCTATAGTTTGGGTTTTTTTTTTCCAATGTTGAAGTTAAACTAATTTTTAAAACATGCAAATATATTTTTGAATAGACACTCAGATTTGATAATTGTTGATTTAATGATTTGTGTTTTTGAACATGGTTTTATTGAATTTTATGCTCATATATTGTGTGTGTCTGAAAATATTTTTACTTGTAAAATATCCCAGCCTATACCTTATCTGTTACACACACACACACACACTTTATACAATCTATAAAGTGTGGAACAAATTTCTGTATATGCTTTCCACTATTTATCTAATCAGTACAATTGTTTACTTAAACAAAACTGTGTATTTACCTTATGTGTGTGTGCATTCACATGTATACATAAACATCAGTTCATTTTTCTATCTCACTTTTCTTTTTAACAACCACATAACATCTTTATCAAAATTTGTATGTGTGTGTGTCTCTCTGTCTGTATGCCTAAATAGGTTACACCCAGATTTTGTATATAATTTAAACATTAGTCAAATTCTCAAAATAAAAGACTTTGAACAAGATAATTAGAAGACTTTAAAAAAGCATTTCATAAGTTTTGGAGAAAGTAGAAAGAATTTCCATCATTGTTGTTCTTAACATAATTTTTTAATTTTTTTTTTATTTGTAGACATTACTGAAGCAAAAGAACATTTTGTAAACACAAAAGAAAAGTTACAGTCTGTGCTGCAAGCACAATTTAAAGATTTGGTGACTGAGGTAAGTATGAAGATGTAAAAACAATTTACTGAGTCGATAATTGACTGACTGGTTTTTTGAATTACTGATAGATTTTGGTCAACTGAAGGAATATCTGATTGACCATTCAGTATTTGACTAATAATTGAGTTGAATAATTGCTTACATAATTAGATAATTGATCAACTGTATAACTATGTTACTGACTGCTTGGATGACTTCAATGAAATTTTAATTGTGGTTCATATCTGAGATTTAGACTGCTTTGTAGACTATTCAGTAGTTTAATTACAAATTTCATTTGTCATTAAATTTCCTATTTGTGAATGTTGCCAGCATAATAAAAGGAATAGTCTGAAAAAAAACAAGTAAAATAATCTTATAAGTTGCTAAAGCATTTTATCAAATGTTTTTCAAAGCAATTATTGTGACTTTGTATAATACAAAAAGTTAGCAAAAATAAAAATCTCTACAAGATACATTTAATTTAAATTGGTTGAATTTTACGAGTCATTATAAAATTAAAATCATGGATTTGTACAAAAGTCCATTCTGTAATGTTAAGGGTGATTTGTTACCATGGATACCTGTCTAGTTCATGGGTCAGCAATAAAACAATTTAAAAAAACAAAACAAACTCATCTTTAAATTATATAAGAACTTCTCTATTTGTAATGTGATTAAAAATAAATGCTTACCATAATATTTGGTCTTTTCCTTTCTGTCTCTAAAACTTTAACATTAACTTATGTAGATATTTCAGTGAACCAATTCCAATGTAAAATTTTTGTTTGTTTCAAATACTTAGTTTTGTATTCCATATAATATACAGGTTTATTCAAAGATGTCATTGTTCTATTCAACATTTAAAAAAATCTAAATGAAGTAGTTTTTTCAAAGTCTTAAAAAATTATAAAGCAAACTGAAATATCTAAACTTATTTAGAATATACATGAATTTTTTTGATATTGTTACATTAAATTATTTGAATATGGTGAATGAGTTAAAACTCTCCAATGAAACTGTTAGAATTTTTGTCTGGTCTTCAAAATCTTGTTGAAGTAGTCCCCATAGCATAGTGGTTAACACGCTAGACTGTGACATCATAGTGAGACAAAACTCTAAAAATTCTATGTTTCCTTTTAGACTAATGCCCTTTCGAATGATATGAACTGTCTTATCTCTAAAGCTATGGGTTGAATAGTACCACTACTATTCTACATGGATGGCTTTGGCATTAGATAACCCATGAGGGTTGATGTACCTTTAAACAAAGAAACCTGGCCAAAAATTTATAGTTTGATGTTGTCCTCATAGAATATTCCACTGTTTCTATTAACTAATTCCAGATACTTCATAAATCTCTGCCTTCAGTTGGTTTGATTTAGTTGAATTGTTTGGTTCTCCATAATTCTTGGTTAAGGATTATTTTCAAACTTAGCATCAATACAGCATTAAATTCTTTAGATGAATACCAGTTTTTAATATGGTCAGTGGTAGATTTCATTTCACTTGTCCAATGATCTTTTGCATCCCATATTGTTATTAATGTATTCACTCATCTATCACAATTAAAAGAAAAAAATGTTTTTAAAAAAAAACAGAATGTTTTTATTGTTTAAGTAACAAATGGCATATAAAAACATTGTGGAACTTTTTGAAACTTAGTCAATCCCTTTGAATACCTTTCATCATTCATTCTACCATTTTTGTAGTGTTTAAGTTGCATTTTTATCTTTTTTACAATGAACAACTTGGAATATTTTATCTGATGACATCCTGCTGACTTTTCCTCCATTTTTTGGACAGGTATTGCTAATTGTCTAAAGAGATGTTTATGACCTCCAGGTTTCTTTTAATGATATCATTATACCTGAGTTTTAGTCTACCTGTTTTATATGACCCTTCTCTAAGTTAAGAGTTCGGGATCTATTTTGGCAGTCTGCTGTCCTCAAGTCTTTTTAAGTGGCCAGCCCATCTTAGATTGCATTGAGTGAATATATTATATATGCCAGGGAGTTTAGATGTTTCCAGGATGAATTTATTTTGGATATGCTGCCACGACTTGATGTTTAGTATTTTGTGCAAGTGGTGCATCATATAGACATGAACTTTTTGGGCGTCCGTTTTGTATGCCATCCAAATTTCTGTGCTATGCAGGAGGGTTAAGAGAACTATGGTGTAGTACACTGCACATTTAGTTTTTAAGGCAAAGTTTTTCTTGAGCCTAGATATTTGAATTTGTTTATTTGAGTTCATACCTGGTCCTCTATCTGTATGTCTTGACTAATGTCATGAGATCATGGAGGGATTTGGTACATAACCTCAGTTTCCTTGAGGTTAATTTTCAGCCCAAATGCTTTTGCGTATTTTAAGAAACAGGTGATTATTTCCTATAAAACTTGGTTGTTGTACCATCAGCAAACATGAGTTCATGTACCAGAATATTTCTGGTATTTTTCTCTGACTTGAATTAACAGGCATTGAACAGGTTAGCCTCTGGCCTACTCTGTATCCATACTTCTTGGGTGGAAATGGTAAAGTCATCAAACAAGACCATAGAAAGAAAATTCAAGAACAGTGTTGGAACCAGAACATAGCTCTGTTTCACTCCATTCCCAACCTTGAATTGTTCCTCGACTTCTCCTTTTAAACTGACTGATTCTTTCATTCCTGTATGCAAAGCAGATACATGCTGGACCAAGTGGTCAGGGCACTCTAGTTTCCATCGGACGTTCAGCAGCGCTTTCCTGTTCAGTATCAAAGACTTTTGTGAAATCAATAAATATCATGTTGAGAGGCATATTCTGTTCAATGCATTTTTCCTGTATTTGTTGCAAGGAGGAGATCAAGTCCATGGTTCCTCAGATTGTCCTAAATCTACATTGTGCCTCGGGTAGGAAATCCTCTGTTAAGGTCTATAGTTTGAGCAATATGCAGGTTTTCCAGGTATGGAGTGAAGTGAGATACCTTGGTAGTTACCACAATCTTGTCTGTCTCCCTTCTTAAAGATGGTGACTAGTCAAGCATCCTTCCAGTGTGTAGGGACTTCCAAGTTTTCCCAAGTATCTTTTATGATGGTGTAGAGTGGTTCAACAAGCCTTTTACCTCTTCTCTTAATAAATTCTGGATGCAGCCTATCTAGAAACTTTCCATCTTGAAACATAGAGACAACCTTACTTGATTCATCCAGGTTTGGGCATTTACACATCCAGTGTTTGGTTGGCCTTTGTTCAATGTTGTCAGCTACATGTCGTTCCACTCTTGATGATTGATTAAGCAGTGTGGTAAAATGGTTCTTCGATCTTGTGCTTTTGTGTTTGTTTTGCTGTTGAGGGGTTACAGTTGTTCTTGGCCCCACACAGTTCTCATGCTTTGGTAAAAACCCATGAGGTTATTACAGTCTGCAAGTGTCTGGAGTTCAGCTACTTTTGTCAGCCACCATGTATTTTTAAGTTCTTTGCATCTCTGTCAGAAGTTGACAGCATGTTCTGCATCTGGCCTCAGATCTTGCAGAGTTTGTTATTCTTGGCTGGGTTCCCATTGTTAATAAGCTCTTCAAGCTGTTTCCCTCAAACCAGTCTTTATGCTTCCTTACTGCAGTGCTGAGTTTCCCTTTATATACCTTTTGTACATGATTGATTTGAAAGCGTTCCACTTTTCCTCTACACTACCTGCTTAAATTTTAGCTAGTCTCTTGAAGGTCATCCTTGACTTTGTCTTGATTGTGTTAGTTGTGAGCTTCCTGATTGGCATTTTGTCTTTTCTCATTCTCCACCTTATTTGTCGTTTGGTAGTAGACTTGATCATAACATGGTCACTACTGCAGTTGGCTCTACTCACTGCTCTTGATCATGCTGTTGTGTGAAGATATAGTCGATGAGGTGCCAGTGTTTAGATCTTGGGTGCATCCAGGAGTTCTTGTGGATTTGCTTGTGTTTAAAGTAGGTGTTGGTAAATGGATAGCAGCAGATTGCCATTGGTATGAGCTTTTCCCATTCCAAACTTATCCAGAACCTTTGACCAACTTGAGCATTAAAGACTCCAAGATAGACAATTTTGTTTGCATTCTGGATAGCACAAAGTATATGGTTGAGCTGGTCATAGAAACTTTTTTTTTCTGGGTTATTAGTCAGGGTATAAGTAGCAATCAGGGTACAGTATCAACTACCAACTAATGGAAACTTCAGTGTGATATTATTGTATACTGTTACCAATATGATGAGTGATCATATCACTTCTTTGTAAAAAATATATCTCTCAACTTTTTCTTGAAAGGGTGAAAACTCTGTATGTGTGTGAGGGAGACAGAGACACACAGAGGTCTGCTATATTGACCCATAAAGTCATCTTAACCGTGTTGTGCCATATTCACATTCAAGGCTCCACTTAGCATTTCTTCTGCATCTTTGATGAGAAGTACTTAACCAGGGCTGCCTGTGAGCCACTGCATCCTCCCCCACCCCGGCGCCCTGTCACTCACTGGTGCTCTCTGGACCTCTTGACTTCCTGACTGTGTAACTGAGACTGATTGCAAGACTGAATATCTGCCATGGGTGTCTGCATATATCATTTCATAATGCCTATGCATTTCCGGTGTCAACTCAAGTGACCTGCTTCTAGATATCAACCTGTGTGATTGGCTTACATTCATTCACGTATTGTTGTCTTGTTGTTTATGCAGATGCATCCTGATCAAGAAATCCCTGACTGACACCTCTGTCAAAGGTCAATATGCAGCAATATGTCTGTTACTGATTTGGGATCCTCAAACATACATAGCAGAAAGTTGTTCCTGACCACAAAAGCCATACCAGATTTATTTCTGTCCTTTGAAGTTTTCCTGTTCTAGTAGAAGATGTAGCCCATCTCTTCTATAATGCTGGTATTTTCAGTGAATCTGACCTCAGAGCTAAAATGTCAGTGTTATATTTTAGGGTATAAGTAGCAATCGGGGTACAGTATCAACTACCAACTAATGGAAACTTCAGTGTGATATTATTGTATACTGTTACCAATATGATGAATAAGTGGTCATATCACTTCTTTGTAAAAAATGACTGGCTATAAATACATAATGGCTTGTACATCTGTCCTCACAAGTTGTCACATGTCTGACCTTTTTTTAAAAGGTTTATGCTTCCTTAAATGTATGAGCTAGATTTCTGTTGATCTAGAAAGAGTTTGTCTGCCCTTGGGATTATTGCTCTAGGGTTCTAGCTGCTCTGTTTTGTAATAGCCTCGGTGGGAAGGCACATTGGCTGCCAAAGTAAATGGATTGCAGTCAAGTATATAAGACCTATTAGAATTATTTTCACTCTGTTGAGAGTTTTTCACATCAGTGTTTGCTGAAGGTTTCTCTCATCAGTATTTGCTGAAGGTTTCTCTCACATCAGTGTTTACTGAAGGTTTCTCTCACATCAGTGTTTGCTGAAGGTTTCTCTCACATCAGTGTTTGCTGAAGGTTTCTCTCGCATCAGTGTTTGCTGAGGGTTTCTCTCACATCAGTGTTTGCTGAAGGTTTCTCTCACATCAGTGCTTGCTGAAGGTTTCTCTCACTGGAGTTTAAGTGACAGCAAGTCTTCTCAAGTCTCCAGGACTCTCTTCAGTATTCTGGTCGATCTTAATGAAGCTGTAGTTTAGATGGTCTCTACTCATCCTCTTATTTCCAAGTCCTCCAGTCCCTCTATCAAATCCTTTGATGTGACTGTACCAAAAGCAGCTAATTACTGTTGATATCACTATTGCTTTTATGTTCCTTTCCCCCTGACAAGGTGTTGATTTTTAACTCCTTTTCTCACTCTCTTTCAATTTTACTTTGTGATCGACCAGGACAGCAAAGTCCACAACTTGGCTTGTTCTTTCTTTCTTTCTTTTTTTTTTTTTTTCTTATCGACTATCACTAGGTCTGGTCATCTGGCTGAGATTAGGTGATCTGTTTGTATCTCAAAATCTCAGAGGAGTTTATGCATCTCCTTCTCCAGGATAGATTCTGGGTTGTGTATATACCATTTGTTTGTATGGCCAAATTCAAATTTCTTGCATAATTCCCAAAGGATCACCTTGCCCCCAGTCATGTTTAGTCTTATACTCTTTCTGAGCTAGTTTGCTGCATTCACTTATTATGTGAATGATTGTTTCATCTCTATCATCACATAACCTACATTTGCTATTTTATCTATTTTTGTTTTGATATAATTGGTCCTTATGGCATTGTTTATGCTGCTATCAGAAGAGATTCAGTTTCTCTTTTAAAGTTTCCCTTTCTAACCCTCATCCAGGTTTTCTTGTATGAGATGTCACTCATTTGTCACTGGAAATATTTATGCAGCTGTTTTTCTTCCTATTTTTGTTTCCTAGTTGAATTTATTCTGTTGATCCTCATATTGTCTGTATTGTTGCTGGTGGCTGTAATCAGTCTTCCTCCACACTTTTCTATGTAGTCTTCAATTCATATTGATGTGTCAACACTATTCTTAATGCTGGCAAATCCTCTTCCTTCTCCTTTTCTGGATACATATAATCTGTCAATGGCATCTCTGCAATGCAAAGCCTTATGCATGGTCATTAGTTTTCTTTTTCTCTGGTCCACACCACTATTATTATCATTATTATTATTAACCATGATAAATTATTTTTAAAGTGTTTAAATGATAGATTATAAAGTAATTCTCAATCATGAATCAACAAACTTTTTTTTTAAATAAAAAAAATATATGCCAAAAATATTGCTTATTTTCTTTCATCTTTAATGTTAGAATGAATCAATCCAAGAAAGTAAATTAATTTTAATCATTTTAAAAAATGCAGTGATAAGAATGATGATGTAATACATTTAAAAGCAACTTTTTTTTTTTTTTTGCTAGCATGAAATTGAATAATTAGTGTTATCCTATGCAAAACTTTAATTTTTTAATTCAATATTTCATTCCTTTTTCTCTGAATTTGTTTGATTCTTCTTCCTTTGTAATGTTTGTGTTATAACAGTTTTTCTTTCAATCGGATTACAGTTAGGAACTTTTACAAATTTGAAATAAATTCAATAATTTCTAAACTTCTTAAAAATACAAAAAAAAAATTGTATTGGTCAAAACTAGTAAATTAAAAAAGATAACAAGAAGAGTGATAGAATGATTGATAAAAAAAACAGCTTTTCTTTTTATGATTGTTAGTTTGCTTGTTGCAAGTTCTGATAAATGTTTAATGCAAAGAATATATGAATAATGTTTTATTCTTTGTAATTGTTAAAGTTGTATTCTCTGATAATTGATTATTATAAGAAAAACATCTTTAGACGTCATTAGTTTTTCTTTTAAAGCTTCCTTTTTATCTTCACTTGTAGCAGGTTTGCTATACTTTGTTAATCTAAAATAGGGTTGAAATGAAAATAAATATTCTGAGATATGAATTGTTTTCACTCAATATATAGAAAGATATTTGCATTTGGACATTTTAAAAGATTTTACTATGAAAAATAAGAATAAAATTTGAACCTAGATTTACAAACTCTTTTTAGTTTTGTTTGTTACATTTTAGATAAATGGGATGTTCTTAAAAAAAAAAACATTCATTCATAAATGTTTTTTTTCCCCCTTAAAGATTTTGAAACATTTTAAACAAATTTTTAAGAGTTAAATATTTTTGTTTTAGTTTTTCTATCCTTATTTATTCTTAAAATGTAGTTTAATAATTGAGAAATAAAAAGTATTTATCAATAATCCTTATCTGCTTTAATTCTAATGGATTTATTTTTTTGTTAATGAGAAGATATTTAACATATAAAAAGGCACAGAAGTTTTTTGACTTTTGATGTGAAATATAATTAAACTGAATCCTCCTTACCATAGATCATTAATTAGACATTATTATAATGTACATGGCAGAATAATTCAATATTTAAATGATAGTAAAGCTAATCCTCACTTATTTTATTTAAAAAATATGGATAGGTTAAAGATTAAAATTCCTGTTAAAAAAATCCTTTCTGTGTCGTGAATTGATGATATAATACCTGTGCCAGCACTTTCCTCTTTCCAACCCATCCGTACACCCAAAGAAATGAATGAGTTACATATCAGGATTACTCAC
Source organism: Sepioteuthis lessoniana (assembly GCA_963585895.1). Lineage (NCBI taxonomy): Eukaryota > Metazoa > Mollusca > Cephalopoda > Myopsida > Loliginidae > Sepioteuthis > Sepioteuthis lessoniana. The sequence goes on along the minus strand of OY757922.1, from coordinate 100,522,087 downwards.
ATCTTGAATTGAAGCATTTCCAGCAACAGACTCAGTCACCCTTTCCCTATACCCACTCCCCACATCTAATGTTTTTATTGTCTGTGGTCACTGTTCCACAGAATGATTCCTTATACAAGCTACAATGTTTGCTGTAAGAATCTGTTATGACTTAAGTAAATGTGAATAAAGAATGACAAACTAATTTCACCATCTGGTTTTAAAGATTTGATATTTTAGGTTTTCTTGTTTTGTTGATGTCTCTCTTCTGTTGGGTGGTGGTTGTTCATGAATAACAGACCTGTGTGTGCGTGCATGTGTATGTGTGTCTGTATGTGTGTATACGTGTGCACCCCCTCTGAAATTTCAAAGCTTTGTTCTGATGAGTTAAAGAGTAAAAAGATTAAGAATTAGATATATTAAGAGGAAATAATTTCAAATAAGATTTAAAGTTCTCTTTCTATAAAACTTCTCTGTAGAGATTTGGATTTGATACTTGGCTTGATTTTCATTTGGTTATCTGTTGTTAGGTTCCTCCTCCTCCTCCTCTCAGAATTTTCCTTGGATTTTACTTCTTGATGTTATCACTGATTAGGAGATCTTGGACACAGTGTTATTGGTGATGATGGCTTCTGAGGCTAAACTTGGAAGAACAATTCATACTACAGGTGGTTGGACAAGAGTTATGTAACTACTAAATGAATGTATGTTAATAGACTTACAAACTGGTAAATGCAGTTTCATGTATTGATAGGTATATTGATGGAAAATTCCATTTCTTTAGATGTTGAAATCAATCAAGAGAGAAGTACACAAAAGCTACTATTGATTGGTTAAGAAACATTGAAAAGAAAACAAAAACAACAAGTACACATTCATCCAATTAAATGTTGAATATTATCACTCTATTTTGAAGACCTCGAGAAACAATTATGATTGTGGATGATGAACAAATCAAAATAAATACTATATATCACAGGGGTGAAATCTCGACAAAAAAGGGGCCTGATTCAAGGTTTGATGTTGGTATAGAGTTTTGATGAGGCCAAGATCTGTGGTTTATATGTTCAATAAGATATACAGGCCTTTTGGGGTAAAGATTAATGGTTATCAACAAAACTAAAAAGGACGTCATAAGATTTTTTAAATACTTGAATATTGGGTGAAGAGTTGTTTGAAAATCGGGGCTTTTCTCGATGTTATATTAAATTTAAGTAGCAGGTCATACAGAAAAGCAAATAATGCCTATATATACATATACATTTTGGTATCTACTCTGATTATTCCCTGACAATTGCAAAAGAAGTCCATTGACAGTAGACTTGCTACAAATTCCAGCAATGCTAGAATATTTAATAAGATCAGTATGTGAAAACATGATAAAACAATGTATTCTATGCCAATCTCCAATTCAACAGTAGCCACCATAAGAATACTTGATGTGCACATAGCACAAACATAACATACTCTCCCCCCACCCTTCTCCCTTGAGTAAATGTGCAGGTACTAATGTGGGGAAATTGTTCTTAAAATTGACTAACAAAATATTTTGCTAAGTCTGATTTTCTGAGCAAGTTATTCAACAAGAACAACCTCAAATTAAATTACTGCTGCAAGAGAAGTCTTCAAGAAATAATTAGCAGTCACAAGTCAAAAATCCTAAGAACGCAGAATGATACCAATGAACCTAAAAGTAATTGTTGGCAAAGTTGCTTGTGTGGGCAAAGTGGAGAAGTTAGTGTTCTTTGAATGACAGTTGCCTTGTTGCTACTGTGATTATATTAGGCAATAGATAAAGTGAAGGACTTGGAGGATGTGAAATTTTATGTTGGTGCCATGCAAGAAAGATAAATGAATTGTTGTTTTAATCACAAGTCAAACTTTTCAAACTGAAAGTATGAAAATAGTACATCTCCGCCCCCCCCTTTTTTTGAAAGTTAAAAGTGATACTGTTAGTTCTTTAGATGTAAAATGGCATATATTAAAAAGAGCACCTGCATAAAGTGATGGCAAAACTGTCTGCTGGTTGTATTTAAAGGTAAAATTGCTTGCAGAACTCAATAAATTATTGAATAAAAGATTGGAATTGATATGAAAATGCCACCATTTTTGGTGATTGCTGTGTAACTTGCCCTCCAGGTTAAATTATGATGTTTATAAGCTTGTAACTTACTAGCATGGTATGCATTTTGATTAGCAGATTTAATAGAGAGAGAAAGATTTCTTTGACATTGTTGCTGGTGTTCTGCGAGGAGATACATTAGTTCCATATCTATTCATTATCTGCCTCGACTATGTTCTTCAAACATTGGTAGATCTAATGAAAGAAAATGGTTTTACTCTAAAAAAGGCAAGAAACAGATGATCCTATTTACCCAACCCCTCCGCTCGGGCAGGATATGACACAAGGTCAATTTTTAAAGTGAAGTTTAGCAGGTTTGAATTCAGAGTTTTCCTTCTCCTAGACTAGTTGCCTCACCAAGGCTGAAGAACCTAGTCTGCCCTACTATTTACCCATAGCTGGAGGAAGAATAATTGGATTCATACCTTTCCCAAGGGTATTAGTGCTATGTGAAATGCAATCAGTCTTGTCCAGGAATTGAACTCGTATCGCCGTGTCCATATCTTGTGACGATAACCATTACACCACGGGCACCTCCTTAAGAAACAGATGATACCCTGCAGAAACTATTATGGATGCAGACTACATAGCACTTCTTTCAAATACACCTGCCCAAGCCAAATCTCTGCTGCATCGTCTGGAATAGGTGGCATTGGCCTCCATGTGAATGTAGACAAAATAGAGTACCAGTGTTTTAATCAAAAAGGTGACCTCTCCACTTTAAATGGTGGTTCTCTGAAATCAGAAGACAAGTTCACATACCTCGGAAGCAGCATCTCATCTAATGAAAACGACATTAATATGGCATGGATTGCTATCGAGATCTATATAAATTGTACTCTTCATCATTTTGGCTATCTGAAGCTTCTAGTGTTATAACTACACAAGTCTTTAAGTCACTTGGTTGCATTTGCAATTAATTTTAATCATCTTTTAACCTTTTATTCTTGTTCTGTTTTGGATTCTGAGTATTGAGTTGTTTTTTTTTCTTTTAAATCGGTTATAGATTATATCTAACAAATTCTTGAAATATATATTAAAATTTAGTGACATAATTGTATTAAAATCCATTTATAAAATCTAATTTTGTTTGTCATTATTTTTTTTGACTTGGAATTGATAATTAAATGTTTTAAAACTATTTAATTTTATTTCAGGCTGAAGATGTTTTGTTAGAAGATCAACCTGATCAAAGAGTAAATCAATTGGCAGCCACTAAAAAATTGGCAAATACTCTTAAATTATTAAATAAATTGGAAAAAACAGAAAAAGGTATTTTAATAAAAATTTATTCAACTCAGATGATTTTTTTTTCTTTTGCTTTATATAATTTCACATCAGTATATGTACTTTAACATTGATAAACACATTTCACTTAACGAATAAATTTAGCAGAATAATTTTTAATTTGTAGGACCAGCTGAAATTTCATTCATAGTGTATGTTTTAAATAAATCATTAGTAGATACGAATTGAAAGAGGCAAATACTAAGAGACATATGCAAAATTGGGAGATTACAATATATGGAATTGATTGAAATCGCCAGGACCCTTTCATCAGACATTTGTCAATCGACAGCCATCAAAAGTCGATTTCAGCGATTTCAATAAATCTTTGGGTGTGATACTTCTGACAGTTGACTTTGTGTGTGTGTTTTTTTTATGTTGGAATTGTTATATGCAATTTAAATTCATAAGAAGATAGGTATGAATATCAACATATGAACATTTAGGCTGTAAAAGTTATCTCTTTTGAATGTAATTAATGATTAATTGATAATTAGAAATGATAGGATATATATATATATATATATATATATATATATATATATATATATAGAGAGAGAGAGAGAGAGATCTTTTTATGAAGATGAGAAATGTTTGAGCATGATATTCATGATAAAAATAAAACTATTGTTTAGCTTGAACAAATACTAGCATTTTAGAGTCCATCAGTTTTATTAGACCCAAAATAGTGAAAACATTTTTGTAATACAGAACAATGAATTTATTGTTTGGTGGTAATGTTGCTGTAATGCTATATATATATATATATATATATATATATATATATATATATATATATATATATATTGTGAACATGTATTCATACGAATATTCTGCTATCTTTTGTACTGCTTTTACTCTTCTTTTTGGTCTATAGATATAATGGTATTGGAATTTTAGAATTATTTATAATTTCAAAACTTTGTTTTAGATTCTGTTGAGCTGTTAAAAAATCAAAAGTTCTCTTCTGGAATGAAGGTCTTTCAGAAAAAACATTAATTAGGATCCTACAATCTATGACCAATTTTGATCTGATCATCGTAAATCTAAATTAAATCTTCAGATGGTGAGCAAGTAATTATAAACTGAAAAATAAATGAATTCATAGTTCTGAAAACTTTGTAATTATGATCTCATTATGTGTAGATTTGTTATTTGTACATGTGTTATTACTGATTAGCATATGATATATAATATAGATATATAGTATGGATATTATCTAAGGTGAATTTAATCTGTAATTCTATATCTTTAGTATAGAGATCATTTAGTCAAGATTTTTTGAAGGAAAATGCAAGCATTATTATGAATATTGTCTGATATCAGATATATCTTATATCTGGCCTGATATCAAAACCTATATCTAGTATATCACTAATTACCTATAAAAGTCTGTTTTTTTTTGTTTTGTTTTTTTTAAGAGCTGAAAATTGTTGACAAAGCAATTGAAGAACACAGAAAAGCATTTGAAAAATCTATATTGCCATCCAAGCAAATGTCTTCCTCAAACCCTAATAGTGTCAAAACATCTCAATCTGATGATGTCAGTCCTGACAATGAACAAGAAAAAGAGACAGATTCTGCTGCAACACAGAATTTGGTTAAAACAGATCTTCCAACAAAAGGTAACTTTTGTTTCTATTTTTAAGAAATTAATATTTCAAAAAATCCCCTTTAAATTTTCTTTAAAAAAGTTTTTATATATTGCAAGACAATTGAAATAAATCTTCAGAGGAGTTGAATTTTAGAGAAATGATTTAACAATCTCAATGATATTTTTGGATGTAAAAGATTTAAAAAAAAATTAAAATCCTATACCTTGTGGTTGGTTTATTTTTGCAGAAGAATTATATAAATCTACCTGGAATCAAAAAAATAAATAATTTCCTAGTCTGACTTTTCACAATGTAACATGTATTATTGGTATAAGAAATGTTTTCAGAAAGTCATGAATCTAATTCTTCTCTTTGGATACTAATCAATGTTAAGCCATTTTAAACAGCCTCTGACTATTATTTAATAATGGTGATCAAAGAATTATGCAGTTCTTTTTATAATAATCTAATATTGAAGCAAACCACAAAAATGATTGACATTGTACTTGAAATTGAATGATTATTCATCAACTATGGCTGTTTTTTGTTGTTTTTTTTTTGCGGGGGGGGGGTTATATCAATTAAATATTCACTTCAATTGCTAATTTTAGCTTTAAACTTGCATTTGGCCATTTGTTTATTTTCTAAAGCTCATGCTTTTATATAATTTGAGTTTTTCTTCATATTTATTCAGGTTAACTTAGTAAAAAGCCAAATTGGGATGGGGGTGAATGTTTTACGGAAGATTGTATTGCATCAAAATCTTAACAAGCATCAATAGCAGTTGTGGCAAAGGATACATTCATATTATAATCATAAATAACTAATGCATTTCTTTTTGTTTATACTTTTTTTTTTTTTTTTTTTTCTCTTTTGAAGTAAAATGATTTCTTAATTTTTGATCTTTTTTGTAGAAGCAGAAAGAAGAATAAAAGTTCGTGTTACAAAAATAAAATCAGGAGGTGGTGGTGGTGGTGGTGGTGGTAATGTAAACAAAGAATTGTCTGCAAAAGAGAGACAGAAATTAGAAGAGTCTATAAAAGAAGATTTGGAAAAAGCAGGGCTGGAATCTGTTGGTAAGTTGTTTCTTTACTAACACAGATATTTGAAAGAGTTGCTTAATTTGTCACTCACCTGATGCATAAAACAAAAATAAAAAATTATTTCCAAATATTAGATTCATAAGGTATTTGCTGAAAAATATAGACTATATCTGTCTATATTTCTGAAATGAGGTATTATGTACATTATTGACATTTTTTGGACTATTGTCCTCATCTTTGTCGCCATGTTTATCACAACGTTTCGGCCGTTGTATCCTCTGGCCTTTTTCATGTGGTTGGAATGTCAAACTTAACCCTTTATTTCGCTCATTGGGGTAGACTGTTCTAGTTACACGAGCCATGTTTAATGGATGTCAGTTATCTCCTGTTAATTTCCCCTCTGAAAGTTCTCCACTGCCTTCACCAGGTATTGAATTCACACTCTTTTTGGGTATGTCTCTGGATCTAACCAACACCTTTATCCTCTGTGCCATGTGTCCTCTAGGACACATGGCACAGTGGATACAGAGTGTGAGTTCAATACCCAGTGAAGGCAGTGGAGAACTTTCAGAGGGGAAATTTATAGGAGATAACTGATAACTGACATCCATTACACATAGCCTGTGTAACTGGAACAGTCTACCCCGGTGAACGAAATAAAGGGTTAAGTTCGACATTCCTACCACCTAAAGAAGGCTGGAGCATACAACAGCCGAAACATGGTAACAAAGATGAGGACAATAGTCCGAAAAATGTAAATATAAACTAATGTTTTTGTTTTTTGTTTTTCTGTTAGATAAAGAAAAATTGCATAATCTGACATCTGAAAAAATTGATAGATTTATTTACTATAATTTTTAGCTAGTTTTCTCTTTCCTTGTTGGGGTGTGTGTCTATACTTCAGAAAAGATATAAAACTGACATTTGTTGTTAGTTTAATAAAAAAAACAATTTTCAGTATTAAGTGGCATTGATTTTTTTTTTTTTTTTTTTCTCAAAACTACTAAAACACTGCCTCTTTCCCTCGAGCCCAAAGAATCTCTTGTTTAAAAAGAAACAATCTTCACTTGTTAATATATGATTTTTATTTTTCTTCATCAATTCTCATCTATGAGCAAAATGTAACAGAATGTTCTCCTTTTGTCTTCAAACTTATTAATCAAAATAGAACTTGTTCTGTTCTCGTCTATTCATGCAAGAGTATACATATTTCTATAAGTTTGAATTAAACCTAATTTTGTTAAATTACAAGTCAATTGACCAAAATGACTAATGTTCTCATTTTTCAATATACATTTTAAGTAAGCATGTACACAGACTTTTGACATCATATTTTTAAATGTGTTGCAAAATTTGAATATCTACTTGGAAGTTTTATTTCTGGTTTGAATTGAAAGATAACAGCATTAAGTTAATCATAAAAAAATGAAAATACTCTTGCAAAATACTCTGTGTAAGAGTGATTGTAAGTATTGTTTATATTTTTATCAAATTGATACAAGGAGGGATAGGTTTGAAAAGAAAATGTACCTCTGATTTTAAAATTCACCCTAAAATTGGTACTGTTAAAATTTAATTTAAGAAATTAGTTAATTTAATTTTTAATTAGCTGGAGTGTAAAATAAATTACTTTACAGTAAAAATGGGGAGAGTTGTATTTTCTTGTCAACACAAGTCAAAGGTCAAATTACATTCCTTTACCACTATGAAATTTGATATAAAGTATAGACGTATAAAAATGACAAAAATCAGAAACTTCTTTTCTTTGTACATCAACTTACAAGCTACATTTTTTTAAAATAAAAGATTATAGGGTTTTAAAAAAATTTAACCAAATGAATGTATAAAATGAAAGTAAACAAGTGCAGATAATCCAAATTTTTCTGAAACTGTCTTCCATGAATCTTAATTGCAGAAGAGTTGTACAATTACAGAAAAATTTCACTGTGATGATAATGTGTCTTTAACTAAATCACTACTGATGTGGTAATTCCCTTAGTTTTTTTTCCATAACATTTTCCATGGTTTTGTTTTTATATAAATTTCAAGAAAATTGTTTTCTAGTATTAATACTGTTGGCCTTATCTATATATGACGAACATGCAATTGTATTTATATATCCAATTGCAAATAGCATTTTGTGATGTAAATAAGTATGCTAATTTGGATATTGATCTTAAAAATTTTAATAAATATTTGTTTTGGTCTTATTGATTTCTAATTTGGTTTCATTCTAATAAATATGAGTAAAAATTCCATCATTAAATTTTCTTCTTTTCAGTTAAATAAGCTGGAAGTGATAGAAAGATTTAGTGTCCAAGCTGTTCTGTTCTTTGATTATACTCCCCCTGCTTAAATTTTTTTTATGTCTTATTTAGTTTCATTAGTCTTTCTAATTTGATATAAAATTTTATTACATTAAAATTTAAATACTTGTATTCAGAAGACACATATTTTTGTTAATTCTATTAACTATCCTCAGGAATTAGTTAAACTTGATATTTTTTATTAGTCAAACACAATTTTATGCACTAACAAAATGAAAAATTTCCCAAATTTAATCTGTAATAAAAAAGAAATTTAAAACATTTAAACCTGAATTTTTTTTATGAAAATAAATCTCTTAAAACTTCAATTCCAACAGATTTTTTTCCCACAAGCAAAAACTGCTTATGGTATATTTTATTAAAATAAACAACTAAAACCTTTACAAAATAAAAAATGTTTTACATATATATATTGTATGATTTGGACTAAATCTTAGAAAGATTAAAAAAATTATAATTATTAAATTTTTCCTAAGCTGTCAATAATTATTTAATGTTTGACCTATGTTTGTTGTTGTTGTGTTTTTTTTTTTTGTTTTTTTTACAGAAATTTCATAAAATGGTGGGATTGACAGACTTAAAAACTTATATTCAGAAAAACTCCATTAAAATCTATTTGTTGATTTTTGGGAAGATTTTAAAAATCACTGACTTTTGTCTTAAAAGATTTTTAATGCAAATTCTTATAGAACAGTGTTTTGCAAAATGTAAACATTTAAAAAAAACAAACATTCCTGGTTCTGTTGTGTGTGTGTGTGTATACGTGTGTGTGTGTGTGTGTGTGTGTGTTTATTTATTTTATAGGTTCCAAAAAGATTTTGACAATAAAATAAACTTTTATACATATTTCAAATCTTGTCCTTATATATTGCTTTCCCTTCCATCCCAATTAAAAGTCCATATATGGGCCTATTAAGTAACATTTTGTTGTTTTTAATCCTTGAAATAATAACATTGAACCTTTTTATACTTGAATAAAAGTTATAATGATATCTTAATGATCAATTATATGATACATAATATTATTAAAATCTGATAACAAGAGGAGAAAGCCTTTTACTTTGATTTAAAATAAGTTTTCTCTCTGGTAGGTGAATATGTGATTATCTACTTTACTGATCATATATTTAGTTTGCTTGGGTGCCAGTTTTTCCTAACATTACAGGTATAAATGCAAATCTGACAAATATATTTTGTTCTTACAGACAAAATTCAAGTTCGAATCATTACAGCTGGTTACTATGATAGTGATGATGACACAATAAAAATTTTATCTGATGAAGATGCAGCAGCTTTTAAAAATATGATTGTTGCCATTTTGGTAAGAGATTCAAATATTTAATTATTTATTATTGAATAATTTTGATTTAGTTTTTTTTTCTTTTCTTTTTGTTCAAATACAATTATTAGAAATACTAGAATATAAATATCAATAAAACTTGCCCAGGCTACAAAGGAACTGTTTATTTTTACAACTAACTTTCTCTTTATTATAATGTGTGTGTGTATATATATATATATATATATATATATATATATATAATTTTTTTTTTTTCTCTCTTAAAAATACCCCCAACAATTGGTCAAATTAAGATAATAAATTTATTTCCATCTTGTTAAAAGCATTGATATAAATCAATACTCTAAAAAATTAACAGGACTTCTTCAGATCAAACTAGAAAATGGATTAAAATAATTTTTTCATATTCACAACCAGACTAGAAAAAAACAAGCTTATTTCTCCTATATAAAAGTAACCTTTCAAATTTCAAGTAACAATAAATATCAACTTATTTTGGCATGTAAATGAACATTCAGTTTCCTGATACTTCAAATTTAACAAGTTTAAACTTTGTAAATTTAGATTATTTTCAAAAATAAGTGATTAAATAAATAAAAAATGAATAACTATGATGTATTCGATTGGTAAATGAATTAGAATTTGAATTCATAATAGAAATTTTTACTCTATTATTGTGATGGGGGGGATTTTTCCTGTAAATAACATTAGTTTTAATTTTTTTTTTTTTTTTTTTTATGATAAAAATTAATGTACTGAAATTAGACATGTCTGAATAATAATTTTTTTCTTATATATATATGTTTGAATGTTTAGATGTGTATTTTTGTAGCTGTAAATTTTTTCTGTTAAATTTGAAGTATGATGAAACCGGATGTTCCTTTAAATGCCATAATAAGTTAATACTTATTGTTACTTGACTTTAAAGGGTTACTTTTATGTTGGAGAAATAAGTTTGTTTTTTTTTTTTTTGTTTTTTTAGTCTGGTTGTGAATGTGAAAAAATTATTTTAATCCATTTTCTTGTTTAATCTGAAGAAATCCTGTTAATCTTTTAGACCATTGATTTATATCAATGCTTTATTAACAGGATGGAAATAAATTTATTATTTTAATGTAACCAATTGTCTTTTCTTTCTTTTTTTTTTTTTTTTTTTTTTTAAGAAAAAATTATTTGCTCTGTGGATTTTATTTACTTGGAGCTCTTGACCGGGATTAGTTAAATTTGACATTCTATTTTTGAATATTTTATTGCTCCTACTTGGAATTGTTCCCAACTCTGGATTTACTGGATTAAATAATATCTTATATATATTGTGTGCATGTACAATTATAACTTTTAAATACTTAGAATTATTATGTCTTAAATGCATAGTCTTCAAAATAAAGTTGGAAAAATAAATTGAAAATAGTTTAAATTTAGATAATCATATTATTTAAAAGAAATAGATCATTTGTCTTTCAGCTCACACTTATACATTTTTTTTTTTTTTTTTTTTTTTTTAAATGGAAAATGAGAAATTGTTGCTTTTTTAAGTAGTTTTCAAGGTCGTGCTCTTATAAAACATGTCTGTGAATTTTTTTTTTTTTAATGTTAAGTCTTGCAATATTAAATTTTCAGAAAATGTGTTTTTAGAAATGACCTCAAAAGTTGTTCTTGCATTAAACGTTGCTATTGCATATAATTTTGCCAGTGTATACAATATTAATATTAACTTTATTGATCATTTTCATTTATTTTTTTAATAAAGGGTGGCAATGATGAATCAACCAAAGAAACAGAACGATATAAACGATTGGAAGAGAACTATTCATTTGTATGGCAAAACGGCAAGCAGATAAAGAAACCAGCACCAAAATGAAACTATTTATCTATTTTACTGTAAAAGATTTTGTCATCTTTTTTGGATAAGGGTATTTCTGAATTGAAGGAAGGAGTGTCTTGTGCCTTAAATTCTCTTCAAGGTCTTCACTTTTTCTGGTTTCCATCTTTGGTAATACCTTTTCGATTTTCTTTTGCAAAGCTATGTCATTCCAGTTACCAATAAATTTTGGTTGTTATTGTATATTTCTATTTTTCCTAATTGTCTGTTTTTTTTTGTTTTTTGCTGCATCTAAATATTTTTTTTTTTTTTTTTTTTTTTTTTTTTTTGTTAAATTTGGGCTTGAGAATTGCAAAATTTTCATTTGTATTTCAAGTGGTTCTTTTTATGATGAAATACAGATCAAATTAAATTTGGCAAGACCAGTAAATTCTGAATATTAATAATGTGAAAAAATTTCTCTTATGTAAATTTTGTTCTCAATTAATTTTTGAATTCCTCACAGAGTACAAAATATACTTTATGGATGTCTGCATAAATAATTTATTTTCTTCAACTTATTAACAAGCCTTTTTCGATTTAACAGTGATACTCTAGTTTTGTATAATCAGTTATTAGCATTGAATTGTTAATTTATGATTAGTTTCATGCACAAACCAATTTCATTATTGAAAATCATCCTCTTTAGAAATGAATCATATTGATAGGGTGGAGATTTTTGTTTTCTTGTTTTAAAGCATAAACTCTTTATGGAGGATTTAAAAAAACCTTAAAGATTTTATGAAATTGTTTGTACAACAAAAAAATATATATATATATTTGCTTTCTTTCACATAATTTGTCTCTAAATTATTTTTACCTGTATTTTTTTTTCTTATTTTAAGTCATAAATTTATGTATAAAACCCATAAAAATAAAACTTTACTGTGATAGAACTCTACTCTTGAAAACTAAAGTAAGATAAGCAATATGAGGGTTATGAAACTGTCATTTTCTTTAACATCCAATGATTTTTATTTAAAACTGTTTGAGTTTAATGTGTGGCTCAACACCAATTCTTATAATTTATAAATTTGCCATAAGGTTGCATTTTGTTTTGTTTTGTTTGTTTGTTTGTTTGTTTTGTTTTTTTTTCATCTATTTTTGCTTATTTTGCTTACTAATAGACTTTTGAAAACTAAAAAGATCATTTCACTTTATGAAAACATTAGTTGGTTTTAAACATTGGAAAAAGTTTGGAAAAGCCTCTTCTATAAACTGTCATGTGTACTGCCATTTTTTATTTATGATAATGATTTGTTGAGTATTATCTTTTGATTCAAAGATAAATTAGTTTAGCATAGAATAAAAACATTTTATTTTTGTTCTGAAATTAATGCAAGTCTTAGTAATTGGTTCATTTTCCCTAAAACCAGTTAAGAAAAAGAAATTAAGAAAATAAGTTTTACTTTAATTTCTAAAAATAAGTTTTTTGTTATGGTTTTTACATTCATAATTTTAGCAATTTCTGTTTTTCAGTGAAAATTGTTTTGCTTCTTTTGCTGCCTTTTACCTAACGTTGTTCTTTCATTTAAAGTGATTCCTCATCAGAAGTACCAAATCGACTCTCTTGATAGACGCCGGCTTGCAAATAGCGATCCCAAGACCGGATTTGTCTGTTTAGGAGTTAAAGATTTGCCTTCTCTTTGTACTTTTTTTTAAGTGAAGGAAGACACAAAATTCCCAATCAATTATTCTTATAAATTCATCAGTTTATGAAAAGCAAACTTATTTATTTGTTTGCTTTAGATTTTTTCAAAAAACAAAAACAACAAAAATTCAATTAATTGAAAATAACAATAAATAAAACTGCAGAATCATTGTTTTCACCTCTGGAGAAGACGTACACTAAAAATATATATAATGCACTTTTTTCTTTTCTTTTCTTTTCTTCTTTTTTTTTTTTTTTTTTTTTTTTTCCATGATTCCAACAAATTTTTTTTTTCATTTCTTCATTCTATGAAGAAAGCTGATACCTATCAGGAAAATCCTTTTGCATTTATATATATATATATATATATATATATATATATATATATAAGTTTTCAATTTTATTGTATTATGAATATTATCCCATTATCATCAAAGTCTCTGGTTGTTGGTACTTTAAGTTAAATTATATGATAAAATAATAAAATGTGGGCTACATTAGATGATACAGCAGCCATTGTTATTCTAATGATAAAACTCTAATCCCTTTTTTTTTCTCATTTTCATTTGTCATGTGTCTCTTACATTTGCCAAAAAAATGCATTGTTTCCAAGTTGGAGTTTATTGGAAATTCTGTATAAATTAACCACCATCAAGGTACTGCCAATATTTTGAAGACTGATGAGAGTTTTACTGTTGTGTTCTTGGTTCCTTACATATTATATAACTGCTTATCTATTTATTACATCTTGGTCCTACAAAAGACAGTACTGTTATTTTCTGAGATTACCTCCTGGTGTTCTATATATTAACAATATGACAGACACTGGCAATATTCTTTCTTTTTCTATCAACTTTGATTTAACCCTAGTAATTTATAGAAATTTGTCTTTACTTTTTACTAATATATCTATTCTTTCATAAAGTTATATTAGGTTAACATAATATATGTAAATACATTATAATTATATCTAATTTTAACCTTTTAGTTTAAACTTAATGTTACAAAGTTATGTACCCAATATTTATTTTATGATTATTGAGATTATATATTAATTTATTTTTGTTTGTTTTTTATTAATTGATGAGTTTATATCAAATCTTTGAAATGTAAATGGAAAATTTTATTCTTTACATGCAAACACTGTGATGCTTTGAAGAAATGAGAATTTCTCATATTAAAAAAAAATCTATTAGTCATGAGTTTGTCTTGGAGATTTTTTTTTTGTCTAATTTGTTTATTGACAACTTTACACTTATGGTTTGAATTGTTGTTATGAAAAACAACTAAAATTAAAAGAAAAAAAAAATTCCAAAATTTTTATTTGTTAAAACATTTTGTGGTTTTCTTTTTGTATTTTGAAAATAAAATATTTAAACTAAGGTCAAGGCAGCAAAAAACAGCAAAAATATTATATAAAAAAGGAAAAAATTTTTTTTGAAAAATGTTTATTTTTCTTTTTAGAGAAAGTACCACTGATTCCTTATCTTAAGCAGGACTTGAATTTTTTTTTGGTTTGAGGTTTAAATATAAAATGTATCATACATAATTGGCTTTTGTATAGAAGATAAAATTCCTGCTTCAACAAAAGTAAACTTTATTTATCTTGACATTTAGATTTAAGCCTGAAAATATCAATTGAGAGCTTCAACATCTTTTATAATTGTAGTTTTGAGTAATCAATACATTTCTATAGATAAAACAAAATATAATCAAATAACAACCTTTCTCTTTAGTTAATTCTTTTGACATTTGTTTATTTACTGTAATTTGGCTCATCACAAATCCAAGATAAAAAATGACTTCTATAATTATTAACAAAATGTTTATCTAAAGATTTCTACATAAATGACTCAGCTTTAAATCTACAAATGATTATTTAGTCTTTGTATAAATCTTTTGCATCTTTGTCACTTTTTTCTTGTGAAATTTTAACTTCTGTTGTTTCCTTTTGTGAATCTTTATTCACCATAATGTCATTTGAAAAAAAATTGTAAATTTTTTTTCTTTTGTTTTTGTTTGGATCTCTTTTTATTTTCTTTGTGTTTTAATTGATATGCCGTCTGTTCATTTTGAAGGTGATTTACCTCATTGGTGGCTTATTGAAAACTTCCTAGTAAAACTAAATTTTATATAGAAAATGTTTCCCTGATGAATGGAAAACAGATTAGCTGAAATGATCAGATAATAAGAATGAGAAAATGTATAAGTTTTACCTTTTTGAATTAAATGCCTTTATATTTTTTTACCTTTTTGAATAATAATTCCTTTATATTTCATTAATTAAATAGTAAGATTTTTTTCAAAATGTGAACAGAATAATCATTTACGATTTGGGCATTACTGAAAGTAATTCTTTTTTTCAATTCTAAGCAGTAAAATGGAAGATAAATTAGTTAGATATTAGTAATGCTTGATTTTTCTACATATCAAGAAATTTACTGGATTTCAGCTGAATATTTTTTATTCATTCATTTGCTTTATGTACGAAAAAAAATTCCATTTGAGACTTGTTGCTTTATTTTGGTCCTGTTAAAATTTAAACATTACAAATACACTCCAATGCACACCTTGTCTATTTGTTTCACGAACTGTACCTTCTGGTAAGTGAAAAAAAACAATTAATTAAAAAACTTTTTAAATGAGAAACATAGGATTAATTATTTTTTCTTTTTTTTTTTTTTTTTTGTTTCCCATATTGAAAAACAAGTCAAGACAAACATAAGAATCATTAAGGTTGTAAATGAAAACTTCGGGTGAATTTTTTTTTTTTTTTTTTTATTTTTTTTGTTGGATCTTGTGAAATTCAACTAGACTCAAGAATTGATTTTTTTCTTCTTTTTTTTTCTACTCTAGAATTGATTTGCATACTATCAATATAGTGTCTAGTTACATAAAAAAGAAACCTGTTCATTATTATTTTTTTCTAATCTTTAGACCACACAAAACTATTTCAACTAGTTTATATTGAAGTTTGTTTTTCTGATTTTTTTTCCCCATTAAATCTCCACTTTTCAGATTGAATTGTCATTAACAACTGAAACTGCTCATTGTAGTTTCTCTTTATATGGCAAAAGTTTGAGGTATTGAATTAAAAAGAAAAAAAAAACCCATCTATTTAGTAGATGTACTAGTTGAAATAGATGTTATCTATTTTAATTACAATAGATTGGATAGAAGAAGCTCACAAATATATCAAAATGAATATAAAAGCTTCAAGGGTCCCAAATCTAGTTCTTTCTCAATCATGATATTCCAACTTTGAATATACAGCTGCTTTGTAGAAACTTTTTGGCCTAATTTAAACTCAAAACTAGGCTAGATTTGAAGATAGGTGATATTTTTGCAACTTGACAATGCAGTCTGATGCCAGCTTAAAAACCAAACAAGGAATCCTAATATATGATGAGACAATTTTGCTTCATTCACTTTTGAGTTGACAGCTTCAGATTTTCATTTGATTGCACTCATAAAGGAAACATTTAGAGGACAACAGAGGCAATTAAGACAGAGCCAAGAAAACAGCGTAGAAGCTTCTATACAGGTCTTCAGTCAAAAGTGGAATAATATGTCAATTGAAAAGGAGATGATGGAGGATTAGATCTGGTGTCCTGAAACTTTTTTTGTTCATTTTGTTTTGTATGTTTTTACTACAAAATCTTTTTTGTAATTTGTGACCAACACTTGTATCAGCTACAAACTTATTGATCACGACTTTTAGTATTAAGATAATTTTGAATTCTTGATTTTTTTTTTTAAGTTTAAGATTGCACATGAAAAACTTGTAGAGGTCCCTTCTGGTATATTGGTCATCGTCTAATTGCAGCAAGTAGCAGGGGTAGAGGGAGTAGTAAATGAACCACATTCCTCAAATCATTAAAAGTTGCACTAATGCAAAAATGTAATATTCATGTTTAATTATGAACATTCCCACAAAGAAGACATGGTTGGAAATAAAGATTTTTCAAATGAAATATTTCATTAAAATGAGTGGGTTTTTTGTTTTTGTTTTTTTGTTGTTGTTTTTTTTTCTTTTGTGCTCTTGTTTTACTGCATGCTTGCAGATTGGTGTTCAAACAAATCCTTTTTATGTCAATATGATGATGATGAGAACTGTTCAGTAAAAGATTAATGCAATTTGGAAGAGAAGCTAGAATTAAGTTCCTTTATGAAAAGTCATATTTTGCTGAGTTTTAAAATTTTATCAGATGATATTTTAGAAAATATTTGAAATTTGTCTTTATTCCAATACTCTGACATCGTTATTGAACATTGCTACTTTCATAGCTTTCAACCATTGAAGTTGATGAAATATGTTTTGCTGTAATACTTAGAAGTCTTGGTGATAGCAATATCTATACTTGGAATTAAAATCTTGAGTATTTGACACTGGGCATCCATTACCTTGTCTGTATCTTCCTGTGTTTATGAGAGAATCCTATGATGTAGTAACATTGCTTTAATATGTACAACTGTCTGTTTAATGTTCTTCAAACATTAGAATATCTGACGTCTTCGTGGAATGCAGTTACTTAACGTGTAGAAAGAAAAGGGTTGTTGCCTTTTTGTTGAAAACAATTTGTTCTCTTAATTTCTTCAACACACATACAAAGAGGTAATTATGAAAAGTATGTGCATAAATTATAATTGCAAAGTTGATCTGGTATATAAGTCAACTTTAAGAGTTTTAGCTCAAAATTCTGGGTTCAACCTCATCTACCTGCTGCTCTATAGGTCCCCAAAACATCACAGTTGGGCTACTGTGATGTTTCAGTTGTTTTTTTTTTTTTCATTGTCAGTGCATCTCAAATGTTGGAAATGGTATGTGATACAGCATTAATATAAGACTTAATTTATATTACAATTCTATCTTAGATTAATCTGTCTTAATTTGTAAAATATCTTCACCAAACACGTGTTTAAATTGGAAATGTTTATGGCATTATTCTGGAGTTATGTAAGTTATATATATCGATTGTTAGTAGTGTTCCACTAGTTGACCCCACCCTGTAGTAAAGGTTTGGATTATAAGTTGACCCCTAGTTTTGTAGAGGTGGTTGTTGTTGTGTTTTTTTTTTTGTTTTTTGTTTTTTTTTTTTTTTTAGGTTTAAAAGGTCGACTCGTACACCACAATTTACTGTAAATAATAAGTTGAATTGTGTAGTTTTGAAGCACTAGTGATATGAATAATCTTAAAATACATTAAAATACTGATGTTCATTATATATTGATCAGCAAAAACCATAAAGTAAAATAATTTTATAAACTTTATCGGTTGTTAGCTAAACTTAATATGGACCACATAAATTTTCTCCTGTTTTTTTTTTCTACTGTGTCGGTGCGTCTTCCGTTTTTTTTTTTAGCTGGGGGGGGGGTCTAAATAATTCTAATTATTTTCATGTTAGAGAATTCGATGTAAAATATAGGACGGTGCTTTGGGAGGAGAAAACAAATATTGGTGTTTCTGTAGAATAAAAGTAAAGTTGACGACCTTAGTCGTGGGTGACCCCAAAGGCTCCTTCTTCAATTGCTACTACACCGAAGTGAATGGGAGGGTGCTACTCCTTTCTCTGGATTGCTCCACTTTATCCTTGATACGTACCTTTATAATGCTGAGTATTAAGCGAGGATGTATCAAGTACCATTTTTTTTTAGTTTTTGGTATGACTCGACCTGAGATTGAACCCTGGTGTTCCGGGCCATTGGTGAACACTCTACCCACGTGTTAACCATTTAGATATATCTGCAAAGATTTCAAGGGTTTGACTCTCATATGTTGTAATGATTAACAAGGTAGATAAGCAGACCATTGGTAGTGAGTTCGTTCCTCGCTGGGCGCTTCGTACTTGTGGCCTTGTACCAGATCTAAACTAATTTTAGTAAATAACTATTCTATAAAAGCATAAATATATTTGTTGGAATAACAAAGTTTCGATCAGGTTACTTTATGGAGCATCAAAAGAGAATAGCACTTACTACCAATGGTTTGAAAGATTAGCCCATCACTCCTATCAAAGTAAAAGAATGAGCTGAGAATTGGGGAAGATGGGGGCAGAAAGAAAACAAAATTTTTTAAAAACTGTCGGGAAAAAAATTTATTTTGTTGATTATGATTCTTCTTTTGCTTTCTTTCTTGGTACGAAAATCTGCCTAAAAGTAAAACTTCTGAATTTGGAGTAAATTTTTACTGGTTGTAAGGATTTTTTTAAACTCAAGTATCAAGAACACATTCTAAGAATTAAGTTACAGGATCCGAATTTTATTTGATGGAGGGAAAAAAATTCGAAGATTAGAGATTTTTAATGACAGTCTGTGATAAAATAGTAAAATTGTCCAACTTTAACGTTGTTATGTCGTATGAATAATAATTATGGGAGATAGATTCCCCCCCCCATTCTTTTGTCCATCATCGTTTCTATATTCGAGCATAACTTTTAAAATTACTGAAAAAAAGTGTTATGGAATTTTACCGCAAATTACCTAAATTATACAATAAATCATAATACAAAAAATAGTGGTATACATAGAAATTTCAATTCCTAATTTTACCAGAAAGAAAACTGAAAGATTTCCTCCAGCACATTAATTTCGGGAGCAAAATTTGTCTTGAAGAGGAAAAAATCTTTGGATCTTTAGAAACTGAATAAAATATCGCGTCGAATTTTCAATATCATAATTCTAGCAAATCTCTGGATTTATAACGATTTGAATTTATGTCTTCACAAAATCTTGACATAGATGTGACTTTAATCTGTATAAAACACCGAAAATGAAATTTTGGATTCAATTGTTTTAAAATAGAACTTATTTTGTGACATAGAAGTGAATCTTTTATCTTAAATAGACAACAAAAAAGCAAAAATAGAACACCAGAATTATTATGCTGTGACATATCTTTGAATTAAAATTACCGAAAACTTCTGGATAGAGATAAATAACAATGCAACAATTATAATACAAATTAGGTTAAACAATTCAATGTAAATAATGAATTTGTAATAACATTTTTAACTAAATATGTAATCAAATTGTGTTCTAAAATATTTTCAGAGAATTTTTTAAACTGTTCTAGGTATCAATTACAACAAACAGATACGGTGTTGAAGTTGAAAGTCCAATTTGTCGTCAGGTTAAACAAAACTTGAAATTTGAGAAGAATGAAAAGTATCAGATGACTGTCAGAGTGTCCTATAAACAACCAATCAAAACGTTAATAAGAATCGTTAAAACAAATAATTTTGAAGACCAAGAAAGAGAAGAGAGAACTTATAATGGATGATAAGAATCAGTGGACATCATTTTTCGGAAGATCTTTAAGTCTCAACAATCTGAAACCTCTAAAGGTCGGCCAGCTTCCATCTATTTCGTTAAAGGACACTCATGATACAAAAATCGACAATTTTGTCACAACATCAAACCATATTATAATTGCTGATGAGATAAACCAGAGACTCAAGATGTTCGATCTTAGTGGAAATTTTATTTTTGAACTTCCTCTTCGAACGAAGCCGACTGGAATGTGCATGTGGACCCCTACAATTCTAATCACATCCTTACCCATCGCTTCGATGTTAGTAGTGGCTAGAATTAACAAGAGGAATATCCTAATAGAAGCTGGTCTTAAAACCAAAACTGGCTACGAATTATTAGCTGGATCTAAGGATCAGATTCTGGTTTGCTCTCGTGAAAGGACATTGGATGTTTATCGAGTCGGACCTCAATATTCTTTACAATTTCTTTATAAGATTGATATACCAAACAATTCGTCTACAGTTTCTTCCCTAAGAATATTATTGACAGATAGCAGCACGATCTTAGTTGGCAACAGCTTTGGTTCTAACCTTTTAACTTATAACAATCTTGGCGAATTGATTTCTTGTGATAAGATTCCTTCAAATTGTTTACTTTCTGACATGGCTTACCTTAACAATAATCTTTATATCGCTGATTATAACGAAGGTAGAGTCCTTCAACTGACAATGGATCTAAAATTGATGTCTACCATCAAAATGTCGTCACACACTGAAAGGATGTTTAGCAGAATTTCAATCACTCCAGACGGATTTTTAGCCGTACTTTATACATCTTTTCATTCCACAATGAAAATTTATACAGTCTAAGTCTGAATTGCCCTTGTCTACTTCAAACTCATTTTTCTTTTAAAGAGAAAAAACTGACTGATTATTTCAGATGAGTAATATAAGACAATGTATTTAAACTGCGGTTTTTCTACTTTAAATATCTGATCGTACGGGTGAAATTATTTCCAAATAATTTATTATTTACCGAACCTAAATTGCCATCATCACTTTATGTAGCGAGGGTTTGAGTGGATTATTTTAAGGCCCTAAAATTTATTAACATTTTTTCTTAAATTACCATAAATTTTCTTGATGTGGAATACTGATCAAAAAAGGAAATATAATACAATAAGTAAGATATAAAGATAAGTAAAACATGATTACCTGCCTTGGCCTCTTCGAACTCCCCAGACACATATTTGGAAACGACATGCTACAAGAACCCATCTTGCTCTCTCTCTCTCTCTCTCTCTCTCTCTCTCTCTCTGCTCAGGGCCAGAATGTGACAGTATTATTTACAAAGGGCCCAAGCAAACATCATGTTGAAAAGTACACACTTCTCGAAAAAGACAAAACGGATGATGAATACAACCAACTCTGAGTAAGTTTCCTTTTTTCGTTTACCCAACCATCAATATTTAAATATTCTCCCCAAGAAAGGAACATTTGCAAGCGTTAAATTTTATACTTCCTGAAAAAGTGACCCCTAAAACGAAAATTCTCATGGAAATGAAGGTTACCGAAAATTTTTCCTTAAATAAAACCTCTATACGTTTGCTAAATTTACATTTTCTTTTTCTTTTCTTTTATTATCTCTGAGTTGATTATGATTTATTTATTTTCTCATGTACCATTCTCTAGATAAAAAGGATTATGAATCCTCCGACCACCAAGTCAAGCCAGGACAAATCCTAAACAAAGTATTCATACCTCCTCAATGGTAACCTACCGACATTTAAAGCAAATTGATTTATATCCTTTATATTAATCTACCTTATATATATATATATATATATATATATATATATATATATATATATTATGTATAGGATTTGTACGTAAGTAGTCTGTAGGTAACTGTATTTTTAAACGAGTAACAACTTATTTGTTTGCACACAGTTTAATGGTTTCCGTTAGGATATTTGTTTTAATGGCATATCAACTCTTGATGATTGTTTAATATAAAATCTTGTCAATATATAAACATATATATATATATATAGTTGTTGTTGTTAGTTAGCCGACCGTAGTTGAGGGCAACCCAAAGTCTCCCTTTTCAATAGCTACTACACCGAGGTGTAGGAGAGAACACTACTCCTTTCCCTGGATTGTTCCACTCACCTTGATCCGTACTTTATAATGCTGGGTGTTTAAAAAAGGAGCCATCAAGTACCATTTTTTAAGTCTTTGGTATAACTTAACCTGGAATTGAACTCCGGTTTCCCGGGCCATTGGTGACCACTCTAACCACTCTGTCAATCCACACACACACACACATATACGTATGTGTGTGTGTGTGTGTGATTTGTAAGCGAATAGTTTGTAACTTTATTTTTAAATGACTGAGAACTCATTTGTTTGCTCACAGTTTCAAACAGTTTCAAGAATTTTGCTTATTGTTTCATCTTTTTAGTTGTGTTCGTTCATTGATGGCTTTTCACAATACACAATAAAAAAGAGGAACACAACTCATGATACCCGGATGTAACAAGAATCAGTAATGAACCTATTACTGCTTCTAACAGATCTCCCTTCCTGTAAATATTTGTTTATTTCTCTTTTCTTATCATTTATTTATTTGTTTATTTATTTTTGTCTAAGTTTTTAAAACGTCTTCACTGTTTCTTGTGAGTGGTGCTTCATAACTTTCTTTTTCTCTCTTTTTTAAATGTTCATGGTTGAAAAGTGTTATGCCCTTAGTTTGTATTTTGTTTTTGTTTTGTTACAATTCCTAATGAGGGCCGTTTATCATTGAGGCCGTTTAAAATAAAGTTGTTAAACGATCACCAAGTGTTTGTTGCCGCTCCCGTAATCCAGACAATAGCAGCCCCGGTAAACAGCGTTGCCCAGATAAGAAATAGACACATGAATTACAGATGGTATCAGAAGTTGGATTTTAAAAAACACCAACATTTTAAAAGGAACCCTAAACCATAAAAAAAAACAGAAAAAAAAAAACCTTTAGACTACAATACCCAGAGAATTTTGACTTCACAAACGCTGGAAACTGGTCAACACGACGTCAGAGGTTCCAACACTTCGGAATTGTTACAATAATATAGGAGAAGTGAGTTGATACACCAGTCACTTCCGCTTTAACTCACCCCTTCCTGTTCACGCTTAAAGATAAAAGAGTAAGGCACGGGTTCACGCTGCGCCAATCAAAATGCATCCAGCCTTCCCGTGATTAATATACAACCAAAAGTTGCTGTATAATTGAGGTAAAGATTTTTTCTATTAATCATTTTTCGTTAATTATATTTTATTATTTAGCTCAGTAAGGCTTCGAACTTCTCGGATCTCTTAGTCCAGGTGCATAGTCAGATGGTGCAGTGTGACACCCGCGCGGAATGGATATGACAATCATCATCTGTCATAATAAACCCCCAGATAGGAAATGGGGTTGGAGTGTGGATGACGTCATACCAAGAAGAGATGGTCCTGAGAATTTGAGGATTTTCAAAAGACAGATGAGTTTTTCGGATCTTATCAGATCAGATAATATTTTGGGGGTCTCGACCGCCAGAGATGAATTGATATCTTAAGCACCACAAGCTGCACCGCGCGTATAGGAGTGTGTGTGTGTGTGGGGGGGGTCAGCATAGTACAGTTAGCATAGGCTGTTAAGAATTGTGTCTCTCTCCTCGTGTCGCTAAGGACTGAGGCCAGAAATAAACCTGTTTTTATCCGAAACGACAGAGTCCATCTGTATATGTATATGTATTATTGTTGTTATTGATATCTTTATGCCTACACAACAAAGGGACTCGATGAAACAAGAGATTGTTTTAGTCAAAGTTCGTTGTAAACTTGTTCTAACTTATTTCAGACAGAAATCGCTTAATGCTACGTGCGTGCCAACGGAAATGTAACAGGAATAGCTTCGAAGCTAAGGGAAGAATCGGCAGAAACCTAAGTGAGTACGTTAATATATTTTATAGAAACAAAAGCCGAACAAATATGCAAGTCACTGTCCTATAAGAAAAAGAAAGATGAAAAAGATTTCGACGTAATTTTAAGCCAATTTGATGTGTATTTCATGCTGAAAAAAATGTAATTCCCGAGCGCGCAAAATTTTACCTGAGAATGCAAAAGGATGGAGACTCAATAGAGAAATTAATCAGAGAATTATATGAACAGGCAGAAAACTATGATTTTCTTAGTTATTGGACTAAGAAGTAAGGACTTATCAGAAAAACTACAACTGAGAGAAGACCTCGGTTTCGAAAAAGCCATCGAGGTAAGTGAAACGTCAAATGGAGGAAAATGCTGGAGAATTCGGTTGATGTAGTAAAAGAAAATAAAAGACAAACCACAAAACAACCAGGCAGGAAAAACCTAACCTGAAAGCCAGGAAATATCCCGAAATGCCAAAAGATTAACAGATATCACAAGTTTGATAATTGCCTGGGAACTGGAAAAACCTGTCGAAACTGTAATAAAATGAACCACTTGGCAATATGTTGCAGGTCGTGGACACAAAATATTCGAGAAATAGGGAAACTGCTTGCGAAGAGATATTTCCCTGTATCTATATACAAAAAAGAACTCCGAGAAAAATTAATTGATCATTGGCATGTAAAATTAAAAGTAGGTGAGATACTTATTGTTTTTAAAAGTGATATCGGGGAAGATATTGACGCCATTAGTAGTAAAACGTTTCGAAAAAAAAAAGAAGAAGAAAGACCGAATTTAAAACCAGCACATGACATTTACAAAAGTCCTGGTAGTACATTAACCTGTAAAGGAAATTTTACAGTTAATATAATACAAAGATAAGAATGGAAATTTTATCGGTAAACGGGTTTATTGAATGGAGTGCCAACATTTTTAGGTCAATTCGGGGGCTATTTTGTATTGTGTGTGTGTGTGGTATTTTTTATTACTGGTTAGCTTTTGTGTTCGGCGAAAATCTGTGTGTGGCAGAGGAGCTTTGATCTGATTGGCTAGAGTCTCGAGAGTGGGTGCTGTTGCCCCTGGCGTTACTCACCGAAATCAACCGTATTCTGTTAAAAACAGGAGGCTTAGAATTGGTATGCGTTTTTACTCCTCAACTCAAATGGAGCTGAGTAAAAAGAATAAAGTCCACTCAAAAGATTTAGTGTTTCATTCAGAACTTTAAGAAGGAAATTCGAAGAAGACTTGAAAACTGAAAAGAAAAGAAATGCGAAGAATTGAAATCCACCTGAAGAATTTTGTATTACATTCAGAATTCCAGAAGGGAATTCAAATTTAGCAAAAAGTAAAAAAGAAGAGAAAAGAAAGAAAGAAACCGTAGGAAATAGGTTTCTACTCCATTTATATTTTAGAAAAATTGTTCCTTTGAGAAAAATAGAAGTAACGACATCAGTCGACTCCAACAACTACACAAGTCTCAGACGCCATTACCTGCTCTATCGAGAGGGAAGACAACTGACAAAGAAAAAGAAAAAAGAACATTATTAGAACAGACATCTCGCAGAAGAAAGAAAGTCAGAGAGTGGCTTTTTATTAAAAGAAAAGGAACATAAAGAACATTTTTAGGGGCTTGGTCTCTAAGAAAAGTTACATGTGTGCACCCTTGTTTAGCTAGAGGGAAGAAGTGACTTCTTTCCCTGTTTTGTGAGTGTAGCAGTAGGTGAAAGATTTTTTATAATTTTTTTTTTGTTTCTTTTTTGTATTTATGTGTTATTTGTCATATTTGCATTGGGACACATATGCAACTAACTGGAGTGATCTTCCTTTTGTCATAATAAACTACTTTTAATTTTAAACAAGGATCTCTTTCCCCCTCATTTTATTTCATTTTTGCCTTCATATTTTCTTGTAATATTATTATTGTTACTAGTGTCCAATTTTGTTGACTAAATAAAATTGCGATAGTTTGCATGTGTGTTAATAAGTTAATTTTACATAAGTTCATTTTGCATACGTATTTCTAAGTAAATAATGTAAATACTTTCTAGTTACATGTCATAGATGATAATACAGAGAATTTATTATCTGGAAATATTGCCTACGAAATGAGACTGGTTATCGTGGTAGCTAATGTAAATGAAAAAAACCCTAGGGGAAATTAACTAGTTTCATGAAAGGTGACCCTGTAAAAAATACGTTTAGAGACGATGCGGTACCATACTGCTGACAAACTACCAGGCATATTACCCTGCCCAATTTTAGCCAAAGTAAAAAAAAAAAGCTTATAAGAAGACGACACTATAAAGAAAGTGACCAAGTCAACGGATTGGTACTCACCCATTGTTCTAATTTGTTTATTTTGTTGTTTAATGGTATATCAACCTTCTTGGGTTATTTAATGCCAAATCCATCCTTCTAGATGAACAGCATTGAAACTATTTAACCCATATCTGGGAGGATAAGGGGATTCATACCTTTCCCAAAGGTATTTGTCCAAAAGTGAACGTAATGGCACGACGAGAGTTCGAACTCGCGTACTACGATTCCGCAGTCCATCGCTTTAACCATTGCACCACTAGGACATCCTTCCCATTGTTCTAATAAGGAAATAACATCGAGATGTCAGGGTTTGCGTAGACTTAAAAGAAATTAGTAGTGCTACATTTAAGGACTTAAAACTACAAGAGGTTATCTATTTCACGTTAAATGGTTTGGGCTCGGAAGGAAGATAGATTTAACGAAAGAGTTCAGCCTTATTTTACCCATAGGAATGATCTGTAGGGAACGAATAAATAAATAAAAAAATTAAATTAAAAAAAAAAAAAATAAATAGATAAAAAGAAAACTATTAAATTTGAAGAAACTCCCTGAGGTCTCTAACGGAAAAGGAGATGACGCATGCGTAAAAGAAAAAAGGTATTACTCTTGAAAAAGGAGACGATATTATCTTTCTCTTTCAGTGTCCGTCGAACCAACAACACCATTTTGCTGTCTGGTGTTTTGGGCACCACGCCGACGTCTTTGGACGTAGCGTCGGTTAGTCCCTTCACCCAGTAAATAAAGGAAAGTATAGAAGAAATGTTTTCGTCTCTTATCTATTTCTATCTTTTCTTTGCTTTGGAAAATGAAAACAATATTGCCCAGTCACTCAAATAAACTAAAACTTAAATGGCCAAACTTTGGGCAATTAAAAGAAAAAAATGGGTCATAGAAAATAAGAAGCAAAATAAATTATGACAAAAAACATTAAAAGTGGGAGATAGAATCCGAAAATGGATGAATTGAAAACTTAGAAAAATACTGGCACAGTCATAGCAGCAAATTAAAAAAAATAGGAGATACACAGTAAAATTAGACTCTGGTGAATTCCGAAAATAAGAAAAGGAAACATTTACTACCTATTAGAGAAAAAAAATACGTTTTCCAAGAAAGAAGAAAAGAAAGAAAACAGGATTGATTTAAACATGAGGATCAAGGATCAAGATCTAGAAAAGGACGGTCAACACAAAAACCAAAATACCTGAAAGACTGTGTGAAAATATAATAATAAAAGCTGAACAAAGAGAGGTGTTGCATCAGTAATTACTGATAATAATAAGGATCAAGAGTTATGCCCCTTTTTTGTTACACTCCCTAATGAGGGTGTCTCACTCGGGCAGTTTAAAATAAAGTTGTTAAATGATCATCATGTGTTTGTCGTCGCTCCTTTTATCCAAACAGCAACTCCAGTAAACGGCGTTGTCCAAATAAGAAATACGCCCATCAATTATGCAGTAGTTATTCATAATAGTATTTAGTCCTTTTTAGTTTGTCATTTTTATTTGTCAATTTTATTTTATTCTTTATGTACGTAGTCACTTAGATGCTTTGGTCTATGGGCGACACGAACTCTTCTGGTCAGGTTATTCTTAGACTATCTGTGTCGTTTACATTGGAATCCTTTCTGTTGAGATTCTTATTTCTGAAAAGGGACTATTTTGAAATTGAAATTTTGTTGGTAGTAGTTTCCATTTCCATTTAGAACCTTCACGCATCACTAACATTGCTAATATGCCACTTGTTATGATGGATGATTGCAGAACTTGTTTGGATATTGTATCTCCAATTCTGGTGATCAGTTGTGATGATTCCTAAAGAATTTTAAGATTTTTTAATGATTATTCTTACACGATGTTATTTGTTTTTTATCGTAATTCTTTTTCGTTCGACTTTTTACTGAAGACTCTCTGACACATTCCATGTCTGGCCATTTCGAATTTGGTCTTTTTTGGTAGCTTGGTAGTACAGTTCTTATTTTCCTACCCAAGATCAACTCTGTAGGACTTGTTTCAATTGCCGATATAGGAGGGCTACGGTATGCTGTTACAGCCGGGGAAGTATCTGGTTGCTGCTGGAGTTCTTTTGCGATTTAAACTCAACTTTCTGCTGCTCCATTCGAGTGAGGAAAGTGGGGACTTACAGAGAAGTCTGTAAATCCGTATTTAGATGGAAAATTACTGAAGTTTGTGAACTGAGTTCGATGTTCACTGATCATTTCATTTGGAATCTCCCGAAACATATTTTTCAATTTATTTATTACATTAGCGCTGCTAAGTGGATCGAGACGGGTTATTTCTATGTAGCATGAGAAATAGTCAATTGCTACCAGGTAATTCTGTCCGTTTAATGTGAAGATATCTGTCTCTATCGTTTGTCAAGGCCTCTAGGTAATAATGATGGTTTTAATGTTTCATGGGTGTTAAATGGACGGTACTGATTGTTAAATGGGCGATGCTGATTATAAAACGTAACATCTTTGGATGTGATCGTCAATTTCGTGTGATATTTTTGTCCACTACAAAGATGCCTTAGCCCGATCTCTACATTTTTCTATGCATTCCCGAATCACTATACGGTCCTGGTAGAACTAGGTCTTGATATAGTGATAATTCACTTCGGTATGGAAAGTATGGCATTTCTAATCTCAAGTTTTCTGTCTGATAAACTTCTAGTTTCGATGATGCCGTTTATGTACAGTTCTGAATCTTCGATCGTGCTGCTAACCATTTCGATTTGTCGACCTCGGGAAAATGTGCCTGGTACTATGAGAAGTTTTCCAGAGACACGTTCCGCAATTGCATTGAAGCGCTCTAGACTCACATATAACCTTTGGCACCTTCAAGTGACCCGAGTGTTTGTTAGAGGTACTAATGGCTTGCAGTCAGTAAGCAGTTGAAATTTATCGAGTCCTCTTAAATATCGGTCAAATTTCTCACCAACATAAACTGCTGCGAGACATTCTTTTTCTATTTAGGCATAATTTCTTTCAGCAGTTGTAAAGGTATGCTACACGAACGCTATCGGCTTCCTTTATCCTCTACTTTCTTGATGCAATGTCGCTTCTAGCCAATTGCTGCTGGTGTCTGCTGCTATTACAATTGATTTGGTGGGATCATAAAATGTAAGGACAAGGGACATTGTTAATAGTAGTTTAACCTCCAAAAATGCTTTTTTCTGTGGTTCGTCCCAATTCCATGTTATTTCTTCTTTTTTTTTAAGTAGATCCGACATCATTTCTATGACATCCGCATCATTGGATAGGAATCGTCCCAGGTACCGAATCATTACAATAAAATGTCAAAGGTCGGATACTCAAGTAAGGTTTGATACATCTCTGATGCTGATGATATCCCAAAGGGTAACTGTTGATAGCAATAACGTCCCGTCGGTGAGAGACAAGTCGTTAATAGACAAGTGTGTTTCTTTGAAAAGATTTAATGAAAACCACTAGTCGAATCTAGTTGGGTAAAAAGAGTAGCTCTATTTGATTTTGGTGCTATATTATCGAGGTTAGGTAACATACACTGTTCACATTTGGTCGTGGGATTGATTTTTTTTTTAGGTTAACACATGAACGCATTTGGTCATTTTGCTCTAAAACAATACGCACAAATCTGTTGATTGGGTCATTTTTTTTCTATATCACCTTCACCTTCAAGACACATTCTAGTTCGGGTTCTACTTTTGGTAGAAATGGAACCGGTATCCGCCTCGCTGTTGTGACGCATCTTCTCTTCGATTAATTTTCGCTAGTTCACCTTTCAAGTAGACTTCTTGGTCGAATTTGTTCTAGAATTAGTCCATTTTAATAACTATTCCAATCAAATGGACAAACCTCTCTGAATTTTCTGTCCCAACAATCTAGTTTTTATATCTCGAATATGTAATTTTTTCCTTTATACGTCGTGGAAGTCGAGAATTTTCCTTCGTACGATAATTTGCCTCCAAGGCTTCTAAATCTTCCTTCGGTTGGTCTTAAAGGCGGTCTATTCCGAAGAGTTTTGTATATTTTGTGGCTTATTAGGGTAATGTTTAAACCTGTATCTATTTGAAACTTGAGGCGGTTATTGCAAATCTTTAAATAAGTGAACCATGAGTCAAGCGATTTATTTTTCTCTGTAAGGTGGGGAACCTAAAAATATTCCACCATGTTGTTGTGTTTTATTTCCCCGAAGTTGGTCATTTTCGTCCAGCAACAAATAGCAAAGTGACAGAGGCGGTTGCATTTTTACAACTTGTTCCTTTGGCCCCAGTTTTGTTGCTGGTTGCATCTGCTGCATTTTTCCGAGATATTTTTTCTTCTGGTTTTGATCTGAAAGTATTTCTGAAATTTCTCCCCTTTTTCTCGGACCTCGTCGACCCTTTTCTCTATTTGTTCATCACCTCTCGCCATTTGTTAAGGCTTTGAGTTCCAAATCTGGGATAAACTGGAAGCGTTCCGATAATACTTTGTCCTGAAGTCCGAAAATGAACCTGTCCTTTATTTCTTCGTTCTTATTGGCGAAGTTTCAACCATCTGCAAATTCATATAATACTCTCACAAATGTTGTGACTCATTCTCCGGGGTGTTGTGCTCCCAAGTCAAAAGGCAAGAAATCATCTTCGAATTTTATCATCACAGTTCTAGTCATTTTCATCTTTCTTAAAAAATGTAACTGTTTATTTATTTTCTTTTAGAATCTTCTGCTTCTTAGCTCATATAATATATTTGGTTAATTATCTTAATTAGTCCAGTTTCCAAACATTGACGCAATTCGAAATCTTTTGGATCTTTGGCGCTAAATTGACTGTGAGGAGGAATTAAAAAATCGAATGCTTTAGTGGCAGAAGATACATTTTCTGTTGTTTTTTTGTTTGTTTTTGTTTTTTTTTTGTTTTTTTAAGAACCTCATCTTGTTCTAGCCATTTCAAATACCATTTTTATCTTTTTAGTTGAGTTGGTTCGTTTAGGGAATTCTCACTCACAACACAGGAACACGTCTGTTGGTTTTAAGCATTTATTACTAAGTTTCAAAATAAACAACAACAATAAAAACAAAGGCACACGACCCGTGATGTAACAAGAATCACGACCTGTTACACGACCCGTGATAGTTGGATGTAACAAGAATCACTAATGAACCAATTACTGCTTATAACACACCCTTTAACATTAATAATTTTATTTATCAAGTATTCCAATCTAATTTAAAATTAATCATTTGTTTGCACACAGTTAAACTGTTTCAAGTATTGCGATTGAACACTAATCATTCTATTTATTAAATAGTTTTAAGTATTGCTACATTGCAAAATAAAACAAATAGTTCTGTTTATTGAATGGTTTTAAGTATTGCTATTTAGTTCTAATAATTCTATTTGATATTTACCGTTTGTTTGCACTCAGTTAAAGAGTTTCAAATATTATTAACATTAATAATTGTATTTAATATTAGTCATTTGTTTGCATACAGTTTTGAATGGTTTCAAGTATTTCTATCTCAGCACAACTGACCTTCAGCCATCGTCTTCGGGCACCTTTAAGATAAAATAGGGTTGTGTAGTTGTTTACGTAATTGGAGTGCAGCAAGTCACGTGACTGCTTCAGTTGCCGGGTCACATGACCGCATTGCTGACAAAATAGAAGTGAAGGTATGAAAACTAGTTTTTTGCGGGGTTTATATATTTATTCCGTTTCGTTCTGTACACGCTTCATCAGATAATAATTTGTGAAAATAATTTTAAAATTTAAGGAAAATATTGGAAAAACTGTGACACTGTCATCGGCAATTGTGAAGTGAGTAAGAGGAAATACAAAAATATATCTCAGCTCAAATACAGGAGGACCTTCTCTTGTCTATTCTTTTAGTTCAATTACTGAGATATGTTGAAACGGATGATAAACAATATTCGGGGCATATTTATAGGTCTTCCTTTGTTCCAGTAGAAACCAGCTCTTCTTAGATCTTTGAGTTCTTTATCTCTCAGTTCATGCTATGGCTTCTTTTTCTACTGTCTCCAGCTAAAATCGAAGAATCGAGAAGCCTAGTTTCTTTTATTGGAATTATCAGAACTGTGACCTCCTCCTCCTCCTCCTTTCCATTTGACCAGTTTTCGCGACTACATAAGATGGCTGAAGGAGCCTGACAATATCAGCAAATTCTTCAATAGCAGTTTTCACGCCAGAGTACAAGAAAAGCACATCTTATTACATTTTGATTTTGAACTTTGTCAACTCGTTTCTCTTTCAGTTTCTTGTTATCTTTTTAGCATATTAGGCATGCACCGATTACGCTGCCTCTTAGAAGCCTCCAGGGAGATTGTTATTTTTGTATATATTTTATTTTTTTATCTAATTCATACAGGCTCGAACAAAGTGAAACGGGATAAGTATCTAAAAAATAAATCTGCTCAATTATTTTTCACGCCTTTCATTTCTATTGTGGTGTAAACTAGTAACTTCTATGCAGATTCTCTCCCAACGTGTCATACTTCTATTAATTTCCCCATTAAATGAATTTTTATTATTTACCATTTACATTTTCATTTCATTTGTTTCTTCATATGATTTCTAGAACGCATCTTTCTAGAACGCATCTTTCAACTTACAATATACAACTCAATAGACATACAAATACATAAAATTTTACAATTGTAATCCTGCACCGATGACTACAGTAAATACAAAATAATTACAACTTCGAAAACGAAAAATATCTTGTTTTTATGAAGTTAAAGAGTTCTGTGATTCTCTTAAAAGATCTTTGATTGAATTTGATAGAGACAAGAAATAAATTTCTTATGAAATGTAAATGGAAATATTAGTTGATTATTCTTTTGGGAAAAGAATCTTTCAAAAAGAAAAAAGATTGAGTGTGAAACTTAGAGAAACTGTGGGGCGGGGTGACATGTTGTGGTTTTGGTGTTTAGTTCCTCCACCATTTTATGTTGGTTTATATTTGAAAAGGCAGAGAAAGTAAAGACGTGAAACGACGCGGACAAAAGAACATTCAAAACCAAGCAGTACAAATAAAATTAAATTTATATATCAAGAAATACATAAAAAAAGGAAACATTACAAATATTCTAATATAGTCTGTTGAATATTCCTGTGTGTGTGTGCGTGTAACAAACACGAGTTTGTTGAATATTCCTCTCTGTGTGTGTATGTGTGTACTAACCCGGATACTATGGAAGAAAGACTAAATATTAAAAGTATTTCATGTAAGGTAATGATATATAGAAATATAGCAACGTGTGCTAGAAGGCATGTGTCTTCTCCCATGTTGGTTGCCTGTCTCTTCCTGGGTTTGACGAAATTTCTGTGGTTGTGTTCGAGGCTGGAACAAGTCTAACCAAAAAGGTAGAAGAGGAAAGAAAAAGGTTGCAGAATGTATACATTTTCGTGGGGTTGACTGCTGGAAGACAAATGTAAGAGAGGGAGAGTGTGTGTTGTCTCTGTGAGTCAAAATAGAGAGAGTGAGTTGTCTCTGTTAGTCGCAGTGTAAGGGAGTGTGTTGTGTCTGTGAGTCGAAATGGAAAAGCATGAGTTCTTGGAAGACGAGAGTATATATAGGCAATCCTTGTCAAGCAGTCGGCTCCAAATGCGCGGGACAAAATCAAAGTGGCGGACTTAGTTGTGAGCACTAACCACGTGACTTTCCTGACCAATAGTTTTCCGAGACTGATTAATTTACCGACGTCCGCCATCTTTGTTTCGTTAACAAGTGATTTATTTTAAAATACTGGAGTGTAATTGCTATATACATATATATATATATATATATATATATATATATATATATATTTACATTTATTATTATTTATTCCCTACAAAATATTTGCGGATAAAATACAACAAATAAAAAGAAAAATAGATAATAAAATAATTGAAAATCACACGAAAGAAGAGCCGAATAAAATGTAATTTCACATTTTGCCAAATATGGAGGTAATGATCCTGAGAAGTTGATGAAACATTTTTATTAGAGGTGATTAACGCTTGTTAAATTCTTTCCAGTCGAAACAATATGTGACTTTTTTCCGTTAAGAAATGATATGTTGTTCTAATAAAATAGCAATGAATACTGAATCATTGTTTAAAAACTCAGTGAGAAAGTCAAAACGTGAATATGAGTGGACAGATGGAAAAAGAAGAAAGAAAAACAAAGGAAAGTGTGGAGGAATAGGATTTCCCGAAGTTCCGCGAAAAATAAAACTTCCGGTGTTAGTTCCACAATAATACAACACAAATTTGCACAAACAACGTTGACACGAGAAATTTGACAAAAAACAAGAACCTTAAAGGAAAACAACTTTATATTTTATCAACTCAACCATGGCAATAATTATACAAAGCTCTCTGAGTGTGTGTGTGTGTGTGTGTGTGTGTGTGTAAAACATGAATGTTCTCAGTCAAATTGAATGTGTATATGTGTGAGTATGTTCGAATTAAAAGGAAAAGATAGGCTTGTACTTTCATACAAGTGTGTTTATATGAGTGTGTGTCCTGGTATGTATGAGTCTTTCGGCCACTATTCTACCGTAGTGTGTATATTAGCTGGTCATCCAGCAGCGTCAATCTATTGTTCTGTGATTTGATTGTGGATCTGTCAGTTTCTCTCCTTGAACTTAAAAACTTCGCGATTTATACTTTTGGGTAGAATAAAAGTGGATCAAAGTAACGCAACCCGTGACCAGTCTTAACCAGATTCACAGAAATTACCTAATTATTTTGAAACCTAAGTATTTTGTTTCTGTGACAAATTTTTGTACAAATTAGTTTTTGAACCGCTTTTCTCTAGAATATTCTGTTTCGTGTCCTTCGCTGATTGGTTTAAAAATATAAGAGTATAAATTCTATGTAAGTGAGATTTTGATCCTTTTTTCTGGAATATTCCGATCTACGCGTTCTGAGTTGATTTATCTAAAACTAAAGAAATGTCTATCCTATAAAAGTATAATCCGTTTTTAAATTATTTTAAATGTTAAAAATGGATATCAACATAAAAGCTGACATGTTATGTGGCAACATTTTTAAAATCATTTTTAACAATGGAGGACCCAAAAGCAAAAACCTAAAAGCGAGAAATATTTTAAAAGTAAAAGCAGTAAGTCTATCGTCAAAGAATGTGTCGATTTTAAGGATGTCTCGTCATATCGTGTCCCATAGAAGTCTTTTCCCATCCTCTCTAATAAGTTGGCACAAGCAAAGCTTTCTTTTATAATTTTAATTTCAGAGGTAATTTTTGTTCTATAATCCACTTGGCATTTCTTATTTGCGTAAGTGTCTTAACCTCAATCTCTGTTTTTCCCCCCACCATCTCTCCGGGGGTCCATCGAGTGTTCGTGCCGGGTGGGTTTTTTAAAGTTAATCGCATGGTCCCAGGGGGTCTTCCTCCCAAGCAGCATCCTACCAGATTCTCTCACTTTTTGAGACAACTACAGCAACTCTTTACTTAACTGTAGCAAACTCTTGCCCATCGCAACTCTCTGCACTTAGTAGACACACAATCTCTTGCAGTATTGCATGCTTCTGCTTCGTCTCTGCATTCTTTTCAACTCTGGCACTCTGTGAGACGACCACTGCAACCCTCTCCGCACTCCCTCAACAACATCTCTGTGTAGCTGGTTTGTCTACCAACATAAGTCTGTGGAAACTGCTGATTTGGTTCTAAGTGTGCCGATTATATGGGAATTCTTTCTTTGTCCTGTCAACTCTGATGGTTTGGTTTGGGTTTGGTTTGTTTGGGTTTTATGGCATATTAACCTTTGAAGGTTATTTAGTGCTAAATCCATTTTTATATAAATAAACAATTCTATTTCAAACTATTCAGTTTAGTCAAACAAATCTAATTCAAACAATTCAGTTTAGCGTAAAGTACGCAGTTTAAATGTCAAAACAGTTCTATTTCAAGCAATTCAGTTTAGTTCAAACTATTCAGTTTAGCGTAAGTACAATTTCAATCTCAAAAACAGTTCTACTTCAAACAATTCAGTTTAGCATACAAAAACAGTCCCATTTCAAATAATTCAGTTGAGTATGAGTACGTAGATTAAATGTCAAAACAGTTCTATTTCAAACAGTTCAGTTTAGCATAAGTACTCAGTTTAGTTCTACTTGACCCATAGATAGAACCTTATCAGGTGCTACCACTCCGGGCCAGAGTCGACCTGGGAGTGATGGCAATGAAGGGGTACTCCGCATTCCCCAAAGCTCCAGCATTACTGATGCCTCACCATCAGATTGTTTAGTGTCATAATCAGAACACTCGTTAGGGGGTCTTACTCCTCTGCAGAGATGTAGTCGGTGTATTCTACAATCCCAGCCGACTGGGCAAAACTCTGATAGACGAATTTTTTACGTTTTCAGTTTCACGGCTTGATAAAATTAATTTCACTAGTGGATGCCAAATTATCCCTTTACCGATTTAGGTTAAGACACATGATTCATTCGACCCAATTTCATGGTTTTGATCTTTTAAGATTATAGATATTTTTGTTGGTTAATATCGTCTTAAAATATTTGATCTCTATGATTTTCTTGAGATAGTCTCATCTTAGGTCAGTCGTCTGACTAATGTCGACTCGTCATTTTTCCAATTCACTCAAGTGGTTGTAGGAGGAGGCAAGCTTTAGTTTAAACTACCTGGTTAATTACTAATTAATTTCGAGTTCGATCCTTACTAACTCTTTTTATTGGGTCCCACTTTATAGGAACCAATTAGCTCTTTTATTTAATTTCCTTTTGCGATTAGATCGCTTATCAGTCACATCCGTATCTTTCCTCTGTTCTTCATTCGCTATGGGTCAGTTGTTAAGACTTTGGAGGAATCTACGTGTTCTCTGTGACAAGGTGTCTCATAAGTATAAAAAAAAGTTCTTTTAAATATCCTCCGGTTCATTAAATTTTGTTAAACCTAATGTATTTTAGATTATTAAAACGTCTGTATTATTTTATAATTGTTCCATAAGCTTTAGAGAAGATCACAAACTACATAGATTTTTGAAATATTAACAGCACGAACTTAAATTTTAAAAAATAAAGATATTTTTAAAAGAAATTTTGATTAAGTTTTTGTTCACAAATCAAAAGTCTTCAGTATATTAATAAAACAAAGCAACTCCTCTCCACCAATAAATAAATAAATGATATTTCAGTTTTATTGTATTTTTTATTTTCCGATTTACGGGATTTTTCAACGCTTTCGGATTAAATTTGATTAAAATTTTACTTGATTTAACCACTACTGTTCTTCTAGAAGAATGGCTTTGGCATTAAATAACCTACAAAGGTTGATATGCCATTAAACAAAGAAACCCAAACCCAAACCCACTTGATTTAACTTCTCCGTAGTTTTATCTTTACAGAAATGTAAATGTTTTTATATTGAGATTTAAGACTCAATAAATAAGTGTAGATTGACTTTGATTTCTTTTGGTGTTTTTGTTTTATGACAACTTTCGTAGTTTATATAATGCCAAAGGCCATTCTTGTAGATGAACTATAGTGGTACTTTTTAACCCTTTGCTAGGTGTGGGATAAGGGAGTTCATATTTATAACAAACGAATGTTGGGGAGATGATAATCACCACTTACACAAAAATGGTCATCTATGTTCAGGAGTTTTGTAGCCTTCGTTATATCAAAGGAGAGGAAGATAAAATGATGAAACTGAGAATATTGATAGGTTTTGATAATATTTTAATCTCTGCCTGAATAAAAGAAAACTCTTGTGCGGAAAGACTCAGGAAGAAAATAACAGTTGCAGAATTGAGAAGAAATAAGGCAGCCGAAAGTCTGAACGGGATTCGCGTCGCTGCAGTCAAAGCAAATATTGAGTTGCTGTTTTTAGAACAGGAATGAAATATTGGTCCTGTAGCAGTAGGAGAAAGAAATGATGATCTCCTAAAAGGTTGAACAAAAATGAAGTTGCTGAATGTCAGAGGCGGAATAGAAAACATCCAATTTATATTCAACTGGGAGCCTTTTGTCTAGGAGGATTGAATAAATGAAGAAAGGATTGATCTCCTAGACACAAAGGTCAATAAACTAGATGGCTCCCCTCAGAGTGATGTGATTCTGCTGCCAGGAACAGAGGACAGAAGGAACGTCCGTCCTGCTCGAAATATTCTGAGGAAGAGAGAGTTTGGCGGGCTTTTGCCCGGGAAAGTCGTCCGGGCAGAATGGGACAAATCATCCTCATTGGGTGAAAATATACGACAGCCATAACGGTCAAATTAGTTTACGCGCCAAACAAATACACGAAGTTCTTTCTGCTACACTTTTCCCAAGGGTATTAGTTAAAAAATGACTGGAGTTCAAACTCGCTTAACGAGTTAACAGATTTATAAATCCTAAAATCTTCGACTAAGATGAATAAATAAACAAATGAATAAATAAATAGAAGATGAATCGATAAAATAAAGTTAGCTTCATTCTTGTCGTCTTTTATTTTTGCTTTTAAATCTTTCACACTGTGTTCATGGGTACAGATAGAATTGTAGACAGTGCGTATCAAGAAAGACGAAACTTTTTTTTTTCCTTCAGTTAAAAAGATCGGTAATTTGGCCAACTGGGCAAAAGCTTGTATAAACCAACTTTGTAAACAGAAACTTGATATCAGTAATTTAATGATTTCTTTATATAGCTATAGTATTATATATCATTCATATTTTGTTATACAACTCATAAGATTTTACAAGCTTACGGAGAGATTATTTAGTGGTGATAAGATATAAGGATTTTTACAGCTTAGATTTTCGTCCATTACTACTTGTTGTTAGACCATTATCAAAAGAAATAACTCACATGGATTTTTTAAAAAATTCTTATTGAGAAGATATTTAGAATTTAAAATTTAGTATAGAAAAATATAAAGTACTACATGTTCAGTCGAAAAAAAAAACTATTAAGACCTCATATAGAATACTGTATTCAGGCCTGGACTCCAGCGTCAAGACATGGAAAATGGAATGTAATATTGAAATTGGAAGGCATACAAAGAAGAATGACAAAACTTACAAAAAGTGTAAAAGATTACAGTTACACACACACACACACACACAGAGAGAGAGAGAGAGAGAGAGAGAGAGAGAGAGAGAGAGATTGGAGAAATTAACATTAACTATTTTACTAGAAAGAAGAATGAGAGGTCATTTAATCGAAACTTTTAAAATAATAAATGAAATTTTTAATCATGGCAGACTTTTTTTAAAAATTTCTCCTCGAAGTGGAAATTTATTGCTAAGACAGATTTCGAAAAACTAAGTTTATAAACCAATTGGATTTTTTTGCTAATAGAGTAAAATATATTTGGAAAAAATTGACTGATAGGATCAAAAACATTAAAAGTCTTTAAATGAAATTAGATGTTTCAGAAATAAAGGAAAGAAAAAGAATTTAAGAGAACATTTTTGAGAACTATCAGATGAATTATTAAAAAGAATTTGATCTTTATATATTGTATTAATAGTTCTATGCAAAGAGTCTATCTTTTCTTTAAAAGATGCGAGAAGATTGTAAAAATGGGAGATATCCAAGGTAGAACAATAGAATACTAATAATTCTATGAGATCTTGAGATACAAGCAGATTACCTAATTCTCGGCTAGAAGACATGACCCAGTTATAACTAGGAAAAAGAAAAAGAAAAAAGAAAAGAAAAGATAACTTGCCGTATAATGGTCTTGGTCTTGGTCGTTCCAGCGAACCACAGAGTGAAAAAAAAAAACGAAAAGAGAGAAAAGACCTTAGACATTGCAAGAGAACAAAAAGATGAGGATCATGAGGATAATACCAATTGTAATTGGCGCTCTTGGAACTGTTCCTAAAGGCTTAGAAAAGAGATTGAAAGAGTTGGAAATCGGCCAGAATATTGAGAAGAGTCATGAAGACCAGAGGAGACTTTCTGTCACTCAGACTTCATTGAAAGACTATCAGATAACGCTGGTATGAAAAAATCTCATGGGGTGAATAATAATAATAATAACAAATCAACCAACCAACCAACCAACTAGACATGTGTAAAGGTCTTTCATTGATAGTCCATGAATATTATAAGTTATTGACGTCTTGTTGCTATTAAGAGACAATACTCTT
Organism: Sepioteuthis lessoniana; assembly: GCA_963585895.1. Lineage (NCBI taxonomy): Eukaryota > Metazoa > Mollusca > Cephalopoda > Myopsida > Loliginidae > Sepioteuthis > Sepioteuthis lessoniana. The sequence goes on along the minus strand of OY757922.1, from coordinate 100,481,326 downwards.
AAATAGTTGTTATTATTATTATTTATTCCTCAGTCTACTTGCTCTACAATTAGACTCTAATTGAACAAATGATCAATGTTTTCTTATCAGTAATTATTTTTGTTGCAGGAAGGATTCACAAAAAAGAGTTCTGACAATTTTTTCTTTGTTCCATGCAGTTGCCTAAATATTATTAGCACATTTGACTGGGGCTGTAGAATACATCGACTATATCTTTGCAGTAACCCCACCTAACAAGCATCGTAGATATAACACTAAACAATCTGATGGTGAGGCTCCAGTTATGCTGGAGCTTTGGGAAATGTGGAGTACCCCGTCATTGCCATAGCTCCCAGTGTAATATAATGGCCGAGGGATTTCGTTTTATGCCTTTG
>OY757922.1:100448032-100480752 GCA_963585895.1 Sepioteuthis lessoniana | reverse complement strand
GAGTAATAGTCATTTGAAGTAAAATGGAAATTATATTTGCTCTTTGTAAAAAAAGAATATATATATATATATATATATATATATATATACTATATATATATATATATATATATATATTGTCTACAAAACGTATTTATTTGGTTACGCAAGGACATGTTTATTTATTTTTTACAGTATTGTGCAACAGACAAATAAACTCATGGAAACAGACTGATCTTTGCTGCACACCCTTACTTCTTTGATACAGATTGTTTTTTTTTTTATGTTAGTTTGCTTTTAACCTTAGGAATGAAAACATTCGACGCTGGTAACTTCCTCTTGTTGGCTCATGATTACGACTAAGTTCACGTGGCAGGAGACGTGGCAACACTTTCACACGTATATGATATTTTCTCTTAAACTGTTGTCTAAAAATCATTATCCCAAACTAATTATTATTTGCAACTTGAATTAATTGATATAAAAAATAATATCATTAAGTTTAGAGTGGGTTTCCTTCTGAGATTTATTCAAGTTGTACTACTCTTTCGGAGAGACGATTTAAAATCAAATCCCCAAAAGTGTATACTTTTAAGTTTCTTAAAATTTAGATTTCCCTAATTCGATTTTAGTAATTAAAAAGCATCGTACTGTTCATACGTAATGACCTACATAATAATAATCCGTTTTTTCAATGTATTGTACTGCTGTAACAGAGTAACCTTGCTGCTTGCACATTTTGTTGCATGTGTGTGCAGTTGGCAATCAGGAGCAGTGGATGATGTCATATTTCTAAGTGGAAGAAATCGGGCAGTTCAAATGAGTATCGAAAAAGAAATCGATTTAAAGTTGTGGAATGCACTATGTGGGAGTGAATTCGAAAATAACCGAGTAAGATTAAGTCAAAGTCGTATAACAGAAATTCGCATCTCCAACGCGCCTCTGTCAGTTCTGTTCTAGATTTTGACTTCACTCTTTATCAGGAGACATTAGGTAAATGTTATCACTTCCTCTGAAATATGTTGGAATCGGAAAAACTGGGAAAATGGCGATGTTGTTTTAGTTAAAAGATAATCATGGTTGGTTGTGGAAGGTCTACAAACAATCGATGTCAGAAAGCTGTGAAGATAAGGTGGGTCTATTCGCAGTTGATATCAGTGTGCTCATTCATTTCAAGCCGGGACAATAGAAATGGTGAATCGTTGTAGTGGTAAAAATACAATTGCGAATAATCTTGTGAATTGAGAACAATGCATAAGAGGTGGGGGTCCTTAAGTGAAAGGGATATGAGACTGGAATAGAGTCACGTCGAGGTGAGATCAGAGACGAGACCACGAGCTGGTCTTCAAGCAAACACTTGAAAAACGTGAGGACTGGTAGCTGAGCTTTCACTTAGTCACTTATGAACCATCAGACTTAGAAGGAAGTGAGCCTCTGTTATAAAAGAAATCAGAACTCGTCCACTGTTCAAAGGTACAATCAACCCATGAAAGAAATGTGTATCTCTGTTTATATAAACATGTCGATTTTCATTGTTGAATTCGTCTATAGTTTTCTTGCTATTCAATTCTAAGGGAATTTGGTCAGAAAACCACGACATGCTGATAGAAACCGTCAGATTTTATCAATAAGTACACAATGCCAATCATTTGAAAGAGACATTATACATTTGGGTGGGGGGCTGTGAAGAAGGGTGCAGAGCCGTATCCGATTCATATCTCGTAAGTGTAGTGGCAGAGGACCATACCATGCAGGTGGGTACTACATGTGCATCCATGCACATGGTGACTTGTAAGCCCGTAAGATTGGAAGTGGTCAAGGTGGTCACATTGTAACCGTCCAATTCAGCAGTATATCTTACTGTTTGTTGAGTAGGAACATTTTGCCTTTGCTTTATTGAGAGAAGAAGAATTTCCCTTCTTGTCTGCTGAGCAAGAGCGTGAGAGAAGGGAAAGAAGGAATAGTATATATATGTACGAATGACATTGTAGCAGAAAGAATTTCAAATTATTTAGTGCGGGAATTGCCTTGGCCGTTGGAGTTCGAAATTATATATTTCATCCAATGAGAATGACCGATGCTATTCTCCCCAGGCACCCCCCGGCAACATAAAAGGCTGCGCTAACCATGCTCGCCTTCTCTTTTCTTTTCCTCTTTGCTAGCAGCAAGTTCAGACCAGCAACACGAGAGAGAACATTCTCTCTCTATCCCGGGACGATTCCAACAGCAGACAGAGGGACTTTTCATCTCGAGAGAGAACATTTCAACATTTGTTCCTCTGCTTCCTGTAGGAGACCATTTCCTTATCAATTATTTCTCCCTCCTAAATCAAATGGACCTCGAAGCTTCTGGCTGAGTACGGAATTCCTGCTCGGCTATTTACAACTGTCCTATTATTACTCACATCACAAAGAAAAACTTCGTCTCAAAATTATTAAAACTTCCAAATTGAAAACTATCAATATCTTCGTCAATGCCTTCATTATTTATATTATATAACAAGAGACAATAGAACTCTACAACGTCAACTTCCATTTATGTTTAAATGGTAAAAATATCTGCCCTCATGTTATAACATAAAATTAATTGAGAAACAAATGATTTCAACAATAACAAACAGAAATTTACTATACGAAATGTGACAAAAATTAAAAAGGAATATTCTTGATGCTTAGTAGAAAGTTGCTAATGTGTGTGTGTGTGTGTGTGTGTGCGCGCGCGCGTATTTTAGAGATGTGTACCAGAGTTCTTGTAATTAAAATATTTTGTGTCTTTTTAGTTTGTTTTTTTTTTTGTAATAAAAAACTTAACTACCGCCTTGAATAGCCGGGAATTTTGATTTTTATAGTGCCCAGGTTGGCCTAGAGCGAATGTATGCCTGACAAAGATGTTTTGGTAAATAGCAGTTATTGACTGCCTCTGCGAGTGAAGGTTCCTTAGATGTGTTCATCCAAAATGACTCATTTCAAATGCACTCGAAGTTTTAAACTTTTTTCTCAATTATCATTGGTTACAAAAAGCAGTTTTTCTCGTCCACGTGAGTTTTAGTTTGTCCTTCTATCTGGCTCCGTGCTGTCAATCCCTTTGGATTTTTAGATTTCATGAAATGTTTGACATACTATATTTCTATTGGTTGTGAAAAAGTATAGAAACATATGACGAGAATTTTATTTTCGGATATCCTGATTGTACAGTAATACAGAAGACATGTTACATCGTAGCCAAACATTTTTTTGTACATTAAAATGATTTGAGTGAATAAAGCAATTTCAAATAGAATGTGCCATTTAATAGTAAGTAAAGTTGTCTCCCTTTAAACGAGGATGACCCGAAGGCTCCCTTTTCAATAGCTACTACATCAAGGTGTAGGGGAGGGCGCTACTTCTTTCCCTGGATTGCTCCACTTTACCCTTGATCCTTATAATGCTGAGTGTTAAGTAAGACGACATCAAGTACCATTTTTTTAGTCTTTGGTAGGACTCGACCTGGGATTGAACCCTGGTCTCCCGGGCCATTGACGAACACTCTAACCATTATGCCAATGTCCGAGTTATATATTTAATAGTAAGTGTTCATAATTCCCCAATGAGAGGAGGTGCCCGTGGTGTAATGGTTATCGTCGTTGGGAATGGACACGGCGACACGAGTTCAAATACTGGACGAGACTGATAGCATTTCATTTAGCACTAATACCCTTGGGAAAGGTATGAATCCAATTATTCTCCCTCCAGCTATGGGTAAATAGTAGGACAGACTAGGTTCTTCAGCCTTGGGGAGGCAACTAGTCTAGGAGAAGGAATACTCTGAATTCAAACCTGTCAAACTCCGCTTAAAAATTGACCTTGTGTCATATCCTGCCCGATCGGAGGGGTTGGTAAATATGATAATTCCCCAATGAGATAACTTAATTATTAATTATATAGTATCTATTTTCGTTTATTAATTTACAATTCATTTCTTATGATAAAACTGCAGGTCTCTTGCTCATAAAACCACAGTTTAACAGTCGGACTACAGTTGCTGAGATGGAAAGAAAAGAAGAAAAGAAGCAGTGTGGAACTCTTGATGAAGTTTGTATTTTCTCTGTTCCATAAATATTTTTCTTATTGGAAGACAAACAAGAGATGGGTGGGATTTAAAAAAAAAATATGATTAATTTTCTATTTTTTATTTTTACCACTTGTATATTCTGAAAAATATACGGAAAAGGCAAATAACTAAAAATAGAAAAGAAACAATCTCGAAGAATCAGGGACATGTGAGATAAAACGTTGCCCTTGAGTTGCCTATTTGCACAAGACGACGATTTGAATTTTATCTTTTAACAATTGTAAAAGTCAAGCAATTTTGATGAAATTTGCATTACTTTTTAGAGAATGTTTATTCATAATAGATTTTTGCTTTACGCCAAATGACGAAAATGGCCCTGAAAAACAGTAAATATAACATTTTGACAACATTTTAGATTCTTCTAATTGTTTACTTTGAGATTATAACGCCTTACTGTTACTAGCATTCCTGTGGGAATTACGGAATTTCACGGAAACACTATAAACCATTTATTTTTAGATGGAATTTTTAATTAAATTATTTCATAACTTTCAAAACAATATTAAAAACAAATAAACAGAGCCACTTAGAAAAATGCATATCAACACAATATATTAATATTACTGTAAAACCTTAAAAATACGTGTAAGAGACCATAGATAGTTATCTCCCCAGGAGATTGGGCTTGTCCGTTAGGGCACGTGTGGACTCACATATAACTGTCCCGGAAGACCATCCTCAGTTTCTTTGGTCTTTGTTCTTTGAACAGTTGTGACATCGTCTTTTGTTTGATTATTGGACAGTTGTAAAGTCAACATTGTTATGACAATTTTACCATCCATCAATTTCAAATAAGACTTTTTCCGATTTTTTACTCCTTTTACATAGAACTATATGTATATATTTGATCTTTTGGGACACGTTTGTGTATTTTTTTCAATACTCATCATCATCATCATGTCGTGCCGCTAGTATGGATATCCCTGACCCTCTCTTGCCACTTCTCCCTATCATTCATCACCTCTGGCAGGTCTTCAGGGCTACATCCCGTATCCTTACATAGCTGCTGTATGTATGTTCGAGCTGGTCGTCCTGCTTTTGCTTGGCCATATGCGGGGGTCCATAGGAGTACATCACTTATGAGCTCGTCCTTGCTTCTCCAGCAGTGTCCTGCATGTCTGGTTCGTCCGACTTGGATAGTTTTCGTGATGGGAGGCATGTGGCCGTATAGTTGGTGCCTTGTGGGGTGTTGCCGCCAGGACTTGTTCAATATTGCTCGCAACATTCTTGTGTAATTACCGTCTAGCTTCTTCTCCAGCCGTTTAGTTAGCGTCCAAGTAGTGCATCCATATAACAGTATCAACACGACCGCTTCTTTGAAGAAACTTCGTTTCATTTTATCGGTCAGGTCTGATTTCCATTTATATGTATATTTTGTATATATTAAATGTTTCCTTGGTGATTATAGTTAAACGCACGGTGTATTTTCATTTTTTTTTTTTTGCTTTTCTCTCACCGGGGAAATTTTATCTGATGTAAATTTATAATTTCTTAAAGTTTTCATTTTTGTCTTGCGGACATTTTGGTTGCAAGTTATGCATTCTGAAAAAATCCACTGGTTTTATTTAAATGTGCTGATATAGACACTTTAAACCGTAAATGCGCTTCCTCTTTCTCTTTCTCTCTCTCTCTATATATATATATATGTGTGTGTGTGTGTGTGTGTGTGTGTGTGTGTGTATGAGTGTGTGCATGTTCGTGTGCGCGTGTGTGTGTGTAGTTAAGAGAGCAAGATACGTGTAATTGTATTTTTATTTTTTGTCAGTAAAGAGAAGCTAGTGGCAAAGAGAATCATTACGACCGTTTCTTACGGGGACACTTTCGCAGGTTCATCTGCTGCTGTTGCAGTCGCTGATATTTAACCTTTTTAAATTAAAAGGCGCCGCGTATTTATTTTATATGAACACAATTCGTATGGAAAAATAAATCAATACAATTGCAACCTTTATAATATATTTTTGGAAGCTGAACTAAACAGATGTTATTGTGAGAAATAAATGCTGTTTTCTTGAGCTGTTAAAGTAAACTTTCTTGACAAAGGTAAAAATAGAATGTTTTGTGAAACTTGATTAAAATATACAAAAAAGTTGGCTACAAAAACGAAGATGCATCAATATTTTCAACTCGAAGTTGAACTAAATTTTCTAGTTACCAAGTAATTGTGATATAGAGAGCTTGTTTAATTTCCTAAGATATTTATCAAGGGCAAAATATACAATGCCTGTTTGCCTGGATATTTGCCCGAAACATATTAGTAACTATACTATCCAAATGTGGGAAAAAATAAAATAAAATAAATTCTATCAAGATATAAATCAATAACTACATGAAAAAAAACTTTTATATAATAATAATAATAATAATAATAATAATAATAATAATAAGAAGAAGAAGAAGAAGAAGAAGGTAGCAAATAAGAAAGCAACAGGGCATGATGGGATATATGGATTCTGGTTCAAAAGTTTCTCATTTATCTATGATAGATTAACTCGAAAACTAAATAAATACTTTATTTGGGGCAAGAATTCTTGAATGGATGACAAAAGGAAAAACTACTGTGATCCAGAAAGACTAAAGAAAAGCAAACAAACAAACAAACAAAAAACATCTCAAGCGACTATAGACCAATAATTTGTTTGCCAATAAGGTGGAAGATCCTATTTTGCATGTGAAAGCCGTAGACTATTTCCTAAAGAATAGAAAGGATGTCGTAAAATAACTAGAAGCGCAAATAACAAACACATTCTAAAGAATGTAATGACAATTAGGAAAAATGTAGCCATGGCACTGATAGACAACAAAAAGTCATATGATATGATCCCGAAATTCGAATAATAAAATGTGTGAAAATGTTTAAATTATCAGAGCAAGTCGCAAATTTCATTACTAGAGCGATAGAAAACCGGAAAGTAGAATTAGCAGCAGGAGGGCAAACCCAAGCGGAAGTAAAAATCCGAAGAGGCATCTTCAAGGGAGACTCATTATTATCACTACAATAAGTTATAGCAATGAAGCCACTAAATTAAATACTGAACTAATACGGATGTAGCTACAAATTTACAAAGTTGCAAGAAAACGTAAACCAACTTATATACATGGATGCTATTAAGATCTTTACCAAAAATTTAAAAAAAGAACTAGAAACTCTAATGAAAACTGTAAGAATCTACAACCAAGATATAAAAATAGAAGTTGGTATAGAAAAATGTGTCATGTTTATAATGAAAAGAGGTGAAAGAGAAACAACTCAAGAACACTTGGATAGAAAGAAAATTACAAATTACCTTGGAATATTTGAAGTGAATGCCATCAAGCAAACAAACAGAAAAGGTAAAAAAATGAATAAAGCAAAAACAACGGCAAAAATTTCATGAAAAGAATAAATACCTGGGTGTTTCCCTTGTAAGACATTCTCGATTCTTCTTAAACAGGACAAGATTGGAACTCAGATATATGGGACATGGAACAGGAAAATTGATGACAATTTACCAGGCCTTTCGTCCAATGGATGATAGAGACACTATGTGATAAGAAAAGGAGGAAGAGGACTCACCAGATTGTGGAAATATAACAATTCAATGACTCAAAGAATATATAAACAAGATCAAAGATTGGTTGATTACAGAAGACAGTAACATTAATATCAAGAGAAATAACATAAACAAAAAGTCACAATTTAACATCATTCATTTGTTTGCACACACAGTTTGTTCTATTTGACCTATGGGTCAAATAGATAGGATAGGATCTTATTAGGTACTAACACCCCGGGTCATAGTCGGCCTTGGAGCAATGGCAATGAAAGGGTACTCCTCCTTTCCCAAATCCCCAAGGCTGGAGCCTCACCATCAGATTGTTTAATGTCATATACAGGACACTCGTTGCGGGGAGATCTTACCCCTCTGCAAAGATGCAGTCGGTGTATTGTATAGCCCCAGCCGACTAGGTTGGTGATAGCAGAGATGAAACAGGTAATAACATAATAAACAACTGCAGCAAAAATAGTTTTAATTAACAAGAAGAAACTTATCAACTGTTCAAGTAAAACGCCACATGTAAATAAAAGAAGGAAATTACCTGAATCTTTCTAGAGAGTTGAAAGAAAAAAAAGCTGTTGAACGTAAACGTGATGCTGATATCCATATTAGTTGGAACCTTTGGAACAGTTACCAGAAATATGGAAAAGAGACTCGATGAATTCGAAATCAGAGGAGGAATCGAGACCATCTCGACCACAGCATCACTAAAATCAATGAGGATACTTCGGCAAGTCCTGGAAACTTGCTGTCACTCAGACTTCAGAGATAAAAAAATCGCAAGTAATAAGATAATAAGCATTGCTACAATACTGAGAAAAGTCCTGGAGATCTTACGAGACTTGCTGTCACATAAACATATAATAATGATGTTTTAAGTCCTTAGGAATAATAATAATAATAATAATAATAATAATAATAATAATAATAATAATAATAATACCGATCGTGATCGGTGCTTTTGGTACAGCCATCAAAGGATTATTAGAGGGACTGGAGGACTTGGATATAAGAGGACGAGTGGAGACCATCCAAACTACTACAATATCGAGAACGGCCAGAATACTGAGAAGAGTCCAGGAGACTTGAGGAGACTTGCTGTCTTTCAAATTCCAGTGAGAAACCATTAGCTAAAACTGATATGAAAAACTCTCAAGGAGTAAATAATAATAATAATAATAATAATAATAATAAAAATTTTTTTTGATAATTCATTACAAATTACGCTTTTAGCTGGCATTGGAAATTCGAGATGATAGAATCGCCAGTTTTCTTTCTTTTAGTGAATAACAAAAATCTTATTGAAATGTTTACTGATAATATTACGAAGAACCATAAAAATTTCATTGATCTTCTGTAGCCAACGAGTCGAAGAGAAGTGAAACGACGAGAAATTTTGGTGTGGTTTTATGGCATATCAACTATTGAAAGTTATTTAATGCCAAATTCTTTTTATACATATATATTAAATATATGATTTCAAAACACACTTTGTAAATAACATTTTTAAACGGGCCTGAGCTCATTTGTTTGCACACAGTTAAATGTTTTCAAGTAGTGCAATTTAACAGAAACAATGTAATTAAACACCGGTCATTTCTTAACACACAGTTAAATGATCAAACGGTTCTATTTCAAACAATTCAGTTTAGCATAAGTTAACAAAGCTAAAGGGTTCCAAGTATTGCTATGTATCACTAACAATTCAATTAAACATCAGTCATTTGTTTACACACTGTTAAATGATTAGCCAGTTTTATTTCAGGCAATTCAGTTTAGCAAAAGTATACAGTTTAAATATCAAACGGTTCTATTTGGCCCATAGATAGAACCCTATCAAATGCTGCCGCTCTGAGAGTGATGGCGATGAAGGAGCACTCCGCGTTCCCCAAAGCACCAACATTGCTGAAGCTTCACCATCAGATTTTTTAGTTTCATATTCAGGACACTCGCTGAGGGAGTCTTACTCCTCTGCAGAGATGCAGTCGGTGTATTCTATAAACCCGGCTGACTGGACCAGAAATAAGGGAGAGAGAGAGGGGGGATGTACCAATGATGAGACTGGTTGGTGTAAAGAAAATGGTTATACTGAGAACCATTGGTTTTTTCCGTCTTGTGTAACTGTTTGATCGTAATTCATACAATGAAGACCAATCAACACAAATGAAAAATGATTGATAGTAAAATATTGTCATGGAAGAGCGAATGGGTCCAAATTGTTAACGTCACGGAAAATGAGATCAGTGATCCGTCTATAATAGTTGGTGTTCGCTTTATATATCTTTTAATTCCGTCGTCAGTTATGGGTAAATTAATTCGTGAAAAGCTATTCATCTTGAGTGCTTGTTAAGAGATATTCCTACAGTAACTAATACAACCTGACGCATGTTACCTTTAGTGGAAATAAATATCTCCATTGCTCTGAGAAATGGAATTATTCCGAATGGAACCTAACGACGTAATAGGTTACAATAGGTGCCCGTGGTGTAATGGTTATCGTCGTAGGAAATGAACACGGCAACACGAGTTCAAATCCTGGACGAGACTGATTGCATTTCACATAGCACTAATACCCTTGGGAAAGGTATGAATCCAATTATTCTCCCTCCAGCTATGGGTGAATAGTAGGACAGACTGGGTTCTTCAGCCTTGGTGAGGCAATTAGTCTAGGAGAAGGAAAACTCTGGATTCAAACCTGTTAAACTCCGCTTAAAATTGACCTTGTGTCATATCCTGCCCGAGGAGAGGGGTTAGTAAATATGAATAGGTTACAACACAACAAATACAAAATATTGTCTAATATCCTAATAATGTTAGCTTTTTAATGATGTAAGTATAATTTATTTAGACTTTGCAAATATCTTTTTGAGTAATTGAAATCTTTTTAAAGGTCATATTCATAAAACGCTGGACGACGACCAAATTCCCTTTCAATGTCCCTACTGAACTACCATGTTACGGCGAGTGGCCTTTATCTAAACAATACAACATGCATTTGTGATCGTTTTTTTGTGCTGGTCTTGCAAACTTTTGAGAAGGGATTAAGTCATATAGATATTTTATAAATGGAAATTTTATAAATGTGTCCTTGTACCAAAACTGGTCGTCTCACATGTTGGCTAAGAAATCCAAACTTTTACAAATCAACTTGTAAAGGAATTAACGTCTTTGCCTTACAACAAGACAAATGTCGCCTATATCGGCATGAAATGTGTGTTTTTTTTTTTTTAGAAAACAAAAACCAAAAACGCCTTACAAAAAGAACGAGACCACCTCGTAATTAGCCAAGTCAAATTTTATTTCATTAGGTAGAAACGAAAAACATTTTGCTTCGCTGCAAACGACATTAATTTCTAAATAAGAGTAATAAAGCAAAATATTTTTTTTAGCCATTGGCTAAAACGTTTCCGGTCAAGTAAGACGTGAAAATAAACTACTTCCTGTTTGTTTCAAATTAGTCAAATTGTAAAATGGCCAACCTCAGCATGCCAAACTTAATTAAATTGAATTAGAAAAGAAAAAAAAAAATCAGGAAAATAATGGGGTTTGCCTCCATTAGATATCAAAATTCATTTTCTACACAGACAATTTTGTGTGTATTACTGCCATTAATAAAATATTTGATACCCATGTATGAGTAGTAATTAAAGTTCTAAATACGTTTTAAGAAAGAAGAGGTAAACTGTAAGCTTCGATTTGTAAATCGGTGTATTTCAAAGTAAGAAGCAGCCGTTTATTTGTAACATTAATTAAAATCTCAAAAAGTTGTATATAATCTTGAATTTTATTATTAGATGAAGCAATAGCAATTAATACTTTTAATTTGCATTTCTTTCATCTTAATTTTCAATTTATTATAACTAATGTACAACCGTTAGTAAAAATCGCCGAGCAGAAAAAAAAAGATCAATTAATATTCAAGAAATATTAATAACACTGTGCTTAGACGACGTACTTCAAAGACCCATAGATCAAATAAGATAAAATGGTTTCACATCAAAAAAAAAAAAAAAAAAAGTCGAGAAGCAGACGATATTCTGCAGAAACTATGACAGATACAAACTATACATATAATTTAGTGCTTCTCGCAAATACACTAACTCCAGAAGAATCCCTACAGCATCGCCAAGAGCCAATCAACATTCGCCTCTATGTGAATGAAAATAAAACTGAATACATTTGTTTTAAACAAAAAGAAACCGTTTTCACTCGAAGTGGCAAGCCTCTAAAATTAGTGTAATAGTTCACATACCTCGACAACAGCATCTCATCTACTGAAAGTGATGTCAACATACGTCTAGCGAAGGTGTGGAATGCTACTGGCAGGTTATCGATTTTATATTAAAGTCTGATCTATCCGATGAAATATAAGGAATCTTTTCCACGCTAGATGGGAACGTTTTAAGAAAGAAGAAGAAAAATTCTTTAAAATTTGAAAATCTATGTTTGTCCGAAGAATGTCTGTCTGTCGTCATTAGACAACCAAATGATTTGGCATAAAGTTAACAAAAATTCATACTTAGTGAACTCTGAGGAAAGATTTAACGTTGTTTCTTTTTAATCGTCACTGGGCAAATATACTCACATCAAGGAGGTAGGCCTTTTGAACAAAATAATAACCCAATAGACAAGAATTCTTTAATATCGCAGCTAGTCAAATACTTCATTTATTTGAGAAGCATAGCGATTTAAATGTGCTGTTCGAACGGTTTTACACAAAGTGTATTGATAATTATTCCACCCGTATCATTTATTAATTAATGAGAGTTTTCTTTTGAATGTCATTTCAGATTCTTGTATTATTTTAGGCGAAGTTTTTTCAAGGGTTTATGAATTTTACTTTTTAAAATAATGTATTGAAATATTCATGTGTTCTTTATGCAAACTAATTAGTTTGGTGAGAAAGTAAAAAAATAAGGTATCATTAGAACGCATATATTACTTAATTGTGCCTTTAGAATGAATGTCATTACCAGAAGAATTTCTCCACTTCAAAAATCCAATCCACTTTTGTCCATCAATATTCCGTTGTTTTTAGTCGGAACTTCTCTGAATTTAATGTCATTCAGATTTACAAATGGCTGGAAAAAATAGAAAGTAAAAGAAATAGGATGAAACTCAAAATCGATGCTGTTGGTTAAGAAATATTTATTATAGATTTCTTAACCAACAGCCAGTCAATAGAATTGGTAGAAAGTTACAAAGAAACAAGAATCTTTAATTGATTTTGTTTTATAAAAAAAAAAAGAAGCCTTTCTTGTATATATTTATGTACATATCAGAGTAGAAAACCAAATTAACTGTTTCTGGAAATATCATTTATAATAATGATAATAATAACAAAAACAATGGTGATACGAAACTATGGATTCTTAGGTCGTTCTCCAAGTCCTAGAGAGAAATCTAGTGAGTAGCACTCGGAGAGTATCAGGCGAGCTCGACATCCTTCAGTGTGTCACTTTTGATTCACCCTGGTAGTATAGCTATTGCTTTATAGCGTTAGGTACAGAGATTGAAATATACTACCTTACATTGGGCAAGGGAATATGTCATGCAGTAAAAATAGCTCTTGGCCCGCTGGAGACAGTTCAACTTGGGCTTGGAAAAAAAGACTGGCAGGATTGGAAATCAAAGGAAGAATCGAAACCATACAAAGCGCAGCATTGTTAAGATCGACTAAAATACTCAGAGGAGTCCTGGAGACCTGGGGAGACTTGTTTGCACTCAGACACAAGAGTGAAATGCTATCAGTTGATACTGATATAAAAAAAAAACTCTAAAAGAATGAAAATGCGCAAGGAGTTACAAAGTTATTAAATTGCAAGAAACGATCAATCACCGAATGAAAATGGACGACATCAAACTGCCAAAAATGAAAAAGAATCGGAAACCCTAATACAAAAAGTGAGGATATATATATATATATATATATATATATATATATATAGAATTCGGCATAGAAAAATGCACCATGCTTAGAATGAGAAGCGGGAGACGACACATGACAGAAGGAATAAAACCACCAAACTAAGAAACAAACAAAACAAAAAAAAAAAATCAGAATGCTTGGAGAAAAGGAAACTTAAAAATATTTTGGAATATTGGAAGCGGAAATCATTAAACAAGTAGAGATGAAATAAAAAATTAAACTATTGGAAACCAAACAGCAGAAATCTCATCAAAGAGATAAACGCTTGGGCTGTCCCCGTCGTAAAATACTCGGGACTATTCTTGAAGTGGACTAGGGAAGAAATTAAACAAATGAACCAGAGAACAAGAACACTCATGACGATGCGTAAGGCCTAATTGACAGTATGTGTCTAGAAAAGAAGGAAGACGAGGACTCGTCAGCATTCAAGATAGCGTCGATGCTTCACTACAACGACTCAAAGACTACACAAAAAAGTGAAGAGGTAGACTGATTACAGCAACCAGAAACAAAACAAACAACAAAAGCATTAACAGAACCAAAATAACAAGAACAGAATAGGAGGAAAACAACTATATGGACATTTCAAGCAACAAACAAGCGAAATCTCACACGAGGAAACTTGGACATGGCTAAGAAAAGGAAACCTCAAGAGAAAAACCGAATCTCTTCTGATTGCAGCTCAAAATAACGCCATAAAGTCCAACTAATGAGTAGAGTAGAGTGTTCGCCAATAGTTCGGGAGACCGGAGTTCAATCCCAGGGCGAGTCCTACCAAAGACTCAAAAAATGGTACTTGATGCCGCCTTGCTTAACACTCAACATTATAAGGTAAGGATCAAGGGTAAAGCGTAGCAATCAAGGGAATGGAGTAGTGCCCTCCCCCTACACCTCGGTGTAGTAGCTATTGAAAAGGGAGCCTTCGAGTCACCATCAATTAAAGTCGTCACTTCTACTTACAGAGACGAAACGATCGATCATATAAGAACTGAATCTGGTAAATTAGCGCAAAAAAGAGTATAAGACGAGACACAGCCGGATGGAGGGAGGTGATCCATAGGGAATTTTGGACATTAAGTTTAAATTAGAGCATACGAACAAATGGTAATTTGCACACAACCCAGAATCCGTCCTGGAAAAAAAGGCGAGGCAGAAAATTTGGGGTACAAACGGATTACCTGATTTCGGCCAGATGACCCAAACCTGGGGTGATAGTCAACAACAACAACAACAATGAAAATGAAAATAATAATTAAAAAAAATAAATCAATAAAACAGAACCTGGTGAACAGAGTAAAACTGAAAGAAAGCGAAAAGAGAGATAAGTACTTTAACCTTGCTAGAGAACTGAAAAAAATATGGGACAGGAAAGTGACAATGATACCAATTGTAATTAGTGCGCTCAATACAGTCACCAAATAATTGGTACAGAGAAATAAAAGGTCGAATGGAAACCATACAAACAACAGTATTATTAAGATCGGCCATAATACTGAGAAGAGTCCTGGAGACTTAAGGAGACTTGCTGTCTCTTAAAACCTCGTAAGAAACCATCAGCTAATGCTGGTGTGAAAAACTCTTGTAAGAGTAAATTGTTGACTTTGCTGTCCCGGCTGACCAGAGAATAAAACTGAAAAAATGTGAAAAGAAGTACCCCTACCTTGCTCGGGAATTGAAAAAACTATGGAACATCAAGGTGACAATTATACCAATTGTGATTGGTGCTTTTGATACAGTAACTATAGGATTATTAAAGGGACTAGAGGAGTTGGAAGTTGGCGGACGAGTGGAGACCATCCAAATGACAGCATTATTGAGAACGGTCAGAATACTGAGAAAAGTCCTGGAAACATGAGGAGATTTGCTGTCACTCAAACTCCTGTGAAAGACCATCAGCTAAGCCGTGATTTTTTCGCACTTTGAATTTTGCTAATTCCCAAATAACAGATGTTTACTCGTTATCATTTCAAAAAAATTGTAAGTAATTAATTCATTAGAAAGAAGAGGGGGGTTTGTGAGAGAAAAATCAGAGAAAAGTTGAAGAATATGTAAGAGATTTAACGGTGGAGAAACAAACGAACAGGGGAAATAGATTAGGTGTAGTGGAAGACATATATGGAAGAAAAAGGTGGGAAAACAAGAAGAGTCATAGTTTCAATGAATAACAGAGTCTAAGGAACAATGCCTCGATATGAAGAGACTAGGATAGAATACCAATGGATAAAATTAATGAGGCTGATAAACATAGCCACATTTAAACGTATGTATAATTATATGAGTATGCACACATATATACATATACACCGGTTTTATAAGTATACACACGCACGTGCGCGCGGGCACACACACACACACACAGATAGAGAGGAAGGAAATGGGAGAAAAGGAAATGGGAGTTTAACTTCAGCGCATTTTTTTTTCTTTTGTTTTGTTTTCTTGTGGAGGAAAAAAAATTTTTTTTTTAACGTGCTGATTCAATTGGTTTCAACCAGTTTATGAAACACGTGACTTGTCGCCGTTTCTCGCCTCACGTGCTAGACAGCGTGGTCGTCGTGGTTACCACTTTTTTTTGCATATTGTCTTAAAGTGTTCATGTTTTAGGCTTAAACGTGCAACCCACGAATGGGTGCGACGACATGCATTGTAGACTGAAAGATAATTGTCTTAACGCAAGTGTGCTAACTACATGTAATTTACTATATATATATATATATATATATATATATATATATATATATATATTATGCCGAATTTGCTTTATTAGTACAATAGCTCTTTTTACTGGATGACATATTCCCTTACTCAATGTGAGGAAGTATATTTCAATCTCTGTACATAACACTATAAAGCAATAGCTATACTACCAGGGTGAATCAAAAGTGACACACCACACTGGACTGAAGGATGTCGAACTCGCCTGATACTCCGCAAGTGCTACTCACCAGATTTGCCTCAATGGCTTGGAGAACGACCAAGGAATTCATGGTTTTAGGATTACCTGACCTTACCTGATCGTCGAGATTCTTGCAACTCGAGCAAAATTTCTTCAACCATCTGGTTATGTATTGTGATTAACTGGGCCTTCTCCTTTCGAACTGCAAATGTTTTTAGTTGCTTCCGTGCCGGCCCAGTTCCAACTCGTAAAGTATAAGTTGCTCGTTCATCTGTGTTTCTTTCAAATCACAGACAGAATGAAACAAAGCGTAACGTGTCAGCGCATCAGCTACCACAATACAACCAACCACGTCGGGTATCTACCACAGCTTGAATTGCTTCGGTGATAGAAGTGCGCAAACCAACTAAATATTTGATTCACTCTAATATTATATATATATATATATATATATATATATATATATATATATATATATATCGTGTGTAGACTTCCGTTTGTTGGTCAGATAAAATATTTCTTTTGCAAAATAATTAACAGATAACTATTCATCTCGGAATAATTTTTTAATCTGATCTATCAATTTTTTTTATTTCCTGTACAATCTCTCTATAATGAATTCTTCTGGTGACGTAAAAAATTGTTACATATCAAAAATATATGTAGATACACGGATTCCGAATCAGAAAAAGCCATGCCATAGTGGGAAGCGTGGATTCAGATTTTAAAAATTCACCTCCATCCTCAACAGACTGACTCTTGAACTGAGTCGATGCTTTAAAGAAATAAATATACTCGAATGGATGACTAAAGGAAAGACCACCCTGATGCAGAAAGACCCCCCCCCCAAAAAAAGTAACCCCCCCAGAACAATTATAGATCGATAGCATGTCTACCTATGATGTGAAAAATCCTTATAATACAGATTAGTGAGGAAATTTATAACTCGTTAGCAAAGCCGCGGACTATTTCCTGAAGAACCGAAAGAATACCAAAAGGGAACACGAACAGGTGATCTACTCTACATTGATCAGTACATCCACAAGGAGAGAAAAATGAAGAGGAAAATATATCTATAGCGTAGATTGACTGCAAATAGGTCTACGATATGGTTCCGCAAATCTGGATAATAGTCTGTCTCAAATGTACAAGATATTTGACAAAGTCATAAGATTCATCACGGAACCCATGAAAAAATGAAATATTGAAATGTCCGACAACGGAAAAAGTTTAGCTGAGGTGAAAATCCACATAGGCATCTTCCAGGAAGATGCAATTTTACCATTACTATTTGTAATAACGATAATACCACTCAATCACATTCTAGGAAAATGCACAAGAGACTACAAATTTACTAAATCACAAGAAAACATTAGCCACCTAATGTACATGAATGATATCAAATCTTTTGCAAAAAATGAAAAGAACTGGAGACTGATGCAAACAATAAAAATATACAGTCAGGATATAGGAATGGACGCTGGCATTAATAAATGTATACCATGCAGATAATGAAAAGTTGAAAAATAGAATCAGCGGAAGGAATAGAACTACAAAATCAAAAATTCATTTGGACGCTTTGAGAGAAGGAAAACTACAATTACTTGGGAGACCATCAAACAAGCGGAGATGAAGGAAAAAAATAAGAAAAAAACTCCCTCAGAAGAATTAGAAAGCTTCGCGAAACCAAGCATTGCAGTCGAAATCCGATCAAAGAGATAAACACCTTTGTGACCCTCTTGTAAGATACTCTGGACCATTCTTAAAATGGACAAGGGTGGAACTCAGGCAGATGAACAAAATGACCGGGTAATTGATAACTATTCGCTTGGCGATACATTTGAGAAATGACAAAGCGACTGTATGTGTCAAGAAAAGGAGAAAAAGGACTCGCTAGCATTCAGGACTGCAGAGATGCGTCAATGCAAGGTCATGAGAACCATATTAAGTAGAGCAAAGTAAAATTAATTACAGCCAATTTCAGCAGTGGTAACATAAATGCAGACAAAAAACAACAAAAACTAGAAAACAGAAATGGGAAGAAAAGAAACTGTTTTAATATCTCAAGAGAGAAACTAGTGAGATTGCACAAAAGAAAACCTGGACATAGCAATGAAAGGGAAATCTCAAGAGAGAAACTAAATCTCTTCTAATAGCAGTAAAAACCAAAGCCATAAGGACCAACTATGTTAAAGTAGAAATCAATAATAGGTAACAGAATAGCAAGTGTTGGTCATGCAGAGACAGAAACTATTAATTACATAGTAAATAAATGCAGCAAACACACACACACAAAAAGAAAAAGAAAAGTACAAGACTGGGTACGAGAAGGTGCGAACGTGATTCACAGGGAATTGTGAAATTTGATCATACTCTACCAAATGGTAAATACACAAAGCAGAATCTGTCCTAGAAAATGATACTTATGAAATTTTCGTGGATTTTGAGATCCAAACAGATCACGAAATTCTTGCCAGAAGACCAGACCAAGTGATAATTTAAAAAAAAGAAAGATAACTTGTCTTGTTAATATTGCCGTTCCAGTGGACAACAGAGCGAAATTAAAAGAAAGTGAAAACAGACAAATCCTTGGACCTTGCCGGAGAATTAAAAAAAACCTGTAGAACACGCAGGTAACGTTGATACCAATTGTATTCAGCGCACTTGGAACAGTCCCCAAAGACTTGGAAAGGAGACTAGAACAGTTGGAAATCAGAAGAAGAATTGAGACCATACAGACTACAGCAGTGTTGAAATTGGATAGAATACAGAGAAGTGTCCTGGAGACCCAAAGAGACTTGCTGTCACTCAGACTTCAGTGAAAGACCATTAGCTAACGCTGGTGTGAAAAACTCATAAAGGAATGATTATAATACAGTTAGAATCTTAAGCCAAGACATAAGGATGGGATTGGAAGTTAAAAAAATGTGCAATGTGTGCAATGAATAAAGAAAAAGAAGAAAGTACACATAGCCAATCAGAAAATCATCCAGACACTCGGAGAAAAATAATGTTACAAAAACCTGGAAATATTTTTAGCAAATGCTATTAAATAAGGTGTAATGAAAGAAAAAGTCAAAAAAGAAGGACAACAGAAGAGGAAGGAAACTATCGTAGACTAAATTCCGCAGGAGAAACTTAAAGGGATAAATACCTGGGCAGTTCTCCTGTTAAAAAGATAGAGACACTTACTAAGCAGAGCAGAAGATAAATTCAAAAACATCGATCACTTAACAAGAAAACTGATGACTATACACAAGGCTTTACTCGTCTTTTATGTTACTAGAAAAAGAGGAAGAGAAATCACTGAAAATAAAAATTGAATGGATGCAGCAATTTACACACTCAAAAAAATGTACAAAGAGAAAGAAATTACAGCAACAAGAGAAAAAGGAAAACAGGAAGTATAAAATTGAGAAAGCAAAAATGAGAATAAAAGCAAGTAGATGGACACTTTAGAAAACAAACTAAGGAAAATGCACACGAGATTACCTGGATATGGCTATACAAAGGAAACTTTAAAAGAGAAACTGAATTGCTGCTGATAGCAGCACAGAATATCGACATCAGAACTAATTATGTAAAATTAGGTTATCAGGTCGCTCAAGGTGCTACTGGTACTATTCAAGCCTGTATTACCAGGTTCAAAGTTTGATTATCGGCGACTAAATCGGTATCCCCACCGACTTGGTCTGGTGAAGATGAAAGCTAGAGATCCTGTCAAATGAAAAACAAGACTTGTCAAATTGCAGAGGAAGTTTTTTGCTCAACAGCCATCTAGCACATTTTCCTGGTTGTAGTTGACCCCTTTACTTTGTCAAGTTAACCAACTTAAAAGTAAAACTCTGGTATAACTCATGCGGTTGACGTGATTACGTGTTATTTTGCTTCGGCTTGTCACTGGATAATAATCAGGAAGACTTTATAGTATTCGTATTGTAATGTACAATTGTTTCCATACAATCTTTTCATCTACCAATTTTTCTTTTAAAAACGTTCCACGGTGATGAAGGTATGATGACATATGCGAGACTAGTTGGGAAGCATGCAGTTATAATCTGTACATGGGCGGCAAGAGTCTTGTCTTAACATCTTTGTTGTGTTTCCCCCATGACAGAGACTGACCCCTTTAGAGGCTCTTGTATCTGACTAGTTTTGGGGGGAATGCTGTAGGGGGTGAGTTTATGCATGAAAGATTATTCACTTATCATATAAAAGCTAGAATAGAAAAATACACACTGAAAAATAGCAAGTATAGATTATGTGGAGAGAGAAATGAATTAATAGTGGACGGATAAGAGCGGGTAGGACTGGATGGGGAAGGTGATCGACACAGAATTGGGAAAGCGACAAAAATTTGGCTCTGCAGAAAAATTGCCAATTCACAGAGGAGAAACTGTAGTGGAAAATAAGACTCAAATTCTCTTGGATTTTGAGATAAAAAAAGATTATTCAAATCTGGCTAAACGACCAGATTGTGTGGTCAACAAAAGGAAAAGAAGTGATCAATAAATTTCAGTAGATCGTAGATTATTGAGTAAAAGTAAAAGAAAATGAAATACTAAATACCAAGACTTTGTCAAAGAACAGAAAAAAAAAACATTGTAGGTTATTTAATACCAAATCCTCTTTATACATATATATTAAATATATAAGATTTGGTTTGGTTGGGTTTTATGGCATATCAACCATTGTAGGTTATTTAATACCAAATCCTCTTTATACATATATATTAAATATATATGATTTGGTTTGGTTGGGTTTTATGGCATATCAACCATTGTAGGTTATTTAATACCAAATCCTCTTTATACATATATATTAAATATATAAGATTTGGTTTGGTTGGGTTTTATGGCATATCAACCATTGTAGGTTATTTAATACCAAATCCTCTTTATACATGTATATTAAATATATAGGATTTGGTTTGGTTGGGTTTTATGGCATATCAACCATTGTAGGTTATTTAATACCAAATCCTCTTTATACATATATATTAAATATATATGATTTGGTTTGGTTGGGTTTTATGGCATATCAACCATTGTAGGTTATTTAATACCAAATCCTCTTTATACATGTATATTAAATATATATGATTTGGTTTGGTTGGCTTTTATGGCATATCAACCATTGTAGGTTATTAAATACCAAATCCTCTTTATACATATATATTAAATATATATGATTTGGTTTGGTTGGGTTTTATGGCATATCAACCATTGTAGGTGATTTAATACCAAATCCTCTTTATACATATATATTAAATATATATGATTTGGTTGGGTTGGGTTTTATGGCATATCAACCATTGTAGGTTATTTAATGCCAAATCCTCTTTATACATGTATATTAAATATATAGGATTTGGTTTGGTTGGGTTTTATGGCATATCAACCATTGTAGGTTATTTAATACCAAATCCTCTTTATACGTATATATTAAATATATAGGATTTGGTTGGGTTGGGTTTTATGGCATATTAACCATTGTAGGTTATTTAATACCAAATCCTCTTAATACATATATATTAAATATATAGGATCTGTAAACACATTTTTAGATAATATTTTTAAACAAGCCTGACTTCATTTTTCTTTTGCACACAGTTAAATGATTTCAAGCATTGCAATATAACAGTCACAATTTAACATCAGTTATGTATTTTCACATATTTAGATAGATATACATGATATGTAAGAGATTAGTTTGTCGGTAATTTCATTTTTAAATAAGTTAGAACTAATTTGTTTACACACTAGTATTACCGGTGTTTCTAAATACTTAAATGGTTTCAATTATTGCTATCAAACACAAATAATTCTATTCAATATTAATCATTTATTTGCACAAAGTGAAGCGGTTACGAGTATTGCTATTTGATATTAGTTATTCTATTCAACATTACTTATTTATTTGCACACAGTTAAATTGTTCCAAGTATTGTTACGTATCACTAACAGTTCAATTAAACATTTGTCATTTCTTTCCACGTAGTTAATCATCAAACAGTTCTATTTTAAACAATTCAATTTAGCCTAAGTTTGTTTGCACTCTATTTAAATGTCAAACATTTCTACTTGACCCATGGATAGGACCCTATCAAATGCTATCACTCCGGGCTAGAGTGAACCTGGGAGCTATGGCAACGAAGGTGTACTCCACATTCCTTAAGCATTATTGGAGCCTCACCATCAGATTTTTTAATGTCATATCTAGGACACTCGTTGGAGGGGGGGTCTTACCCCTCTGCAGAGATGCAGTCGGCATATTCTACTGCCCTAGTAGACTGGGTTAGGAAAACAAAGGATCGCAACAATTCAAATTACCACGCTATTGAAATCGGCTATAATTCTTTGAAGAGTTCTGGAGACCAGAGGTGACTTGTTGTCACTCCGATTTCAGTGAAAAACCACAAGTTAAACCGGTGTGAAAAATTGACAAGGAGTAAAATAATTATTATAGAATATTTCCAAATATAAATTAAACGCCTTTATATTGTAGCAAATTTAAATTTAACCTTTAATTTTCATGACAATCGTTTGAGTCGTATAATAAGATTAAAAAGAAAT
Source organism: Sepioteuthis lessoniana (assembly GCA_963585895.1). Classification (NCBI taxonomy): domain Eukaryota; kingdom Metazoa; phylum Mollusca; class Cephalopoda; order Myopsida; family Loliginidae; genus Sepioteuthis; species Sepioteuthis lessoniana. The sequence goes on along the minus strand of OY757922.1, from coordinate 100,457,730 downwards.
ATATAGATAGAATCTTGAAGAGTAATTTTAGAATTATTTCTAAATCATTTTTAAAAAAATTCCAGTTAATAATTTTAATAATATAAATGACATTTTGAAATGATCTGGTTTTCATATGGCTAAAAACTTTTTAAATCTATAATTCAAATAATTAAATGGGGTCTATAATTCCATGAATATGAATTTAATGTTGTTTTCTAGTGATTAAAGCAACAATTTAGATCCGGGTGTTTTTTGAGAACAATTTATCGTCGGCTAAGTGAAAGATCACTTGACCATAACAAAGTATTAGAATTTGTTGCGAATAGTGTATCTCCAAATTAGAGAAGCAAAAATTGATATGAATGCATTTTTAGATTTATATAGCTCATTCCTGATTTACATTGATCTTCTTACTATCTTCCTATTTTAAAAAAAGAATAATTCCGTTGACGTTTATTGTATAAAATCTAAATGAATTGTGACGTTTTTCTCCCTTTTACTATCTTAGTCGAATAGAAAACTTAAGAGTTTCGCTATGGAAGTTTTTGTACTTTACATAACTCAATACTATAATTAAATTTGTCCTCAAAATGAGACCTTTATTCGATCAAAAGTTTTGAGTGATTGGAAATCAATGCTTGTTCAGTATTGATATGTATCTTTGTATTCATCATGGATAAACCATTAAACGAAGTGACCTCACTAGTTTCATAATGAAAATATACCAATGATAGTGATGTAAATATTAAATATCTTTTCGTACTTTTTTCATTGATTATTAAAAATAAACAAAGTAAAACAACAAATAAACAAATAAAAACAAAACAAGTTGAAACAATGGATCTAATATCTATAAATAATTATTTATTTTATTTTATCAATTTTATTCATGGCGTATTAAGTGAAGAATTCAATCAATTTTTGTTGTCTTGTAAACCAGGGATCAAAGATTGTTTGAAAAAAATGTCAAAAAATGGAAAAAAATGGAAAAAAGAAATAAAGGAAGATTAATAATCTTCTAAAGTCTCTCTCTCTCTCTCTCTCTCTCTCTATATATATATATATATATATATATATATATATATAAACTTTAATGAGATAAAGAATTTACCATCTACTTGTCGGTGGGTAGGCTGGAACATGAATCCTTATGTCTCTATTAGTTGGTACAATTTAAGAACAATTGTTCTTTGCGTTAAGAAAACAGTTGGCCACATACAAAATAATTAGTATTTGAAATTAAAAGGGAGTGAGTGAATTCAAAAGGAAATTCTATTTGATAAATTGGTTTTAAGCAAAGTAATTACTGATTTAGGAGAAGCGATGTAAACACAGGCAACATATTAAGAGAAGACAATTATCTTTGACTGCATTGTTTTTAAAACACGGTTGAAGTGGTCATTACAAACCATTCAAACTATTTAACCCAACACCCAGTCTTTTGTCGATTATTTTTGGCGTTTTCTCTACAAAACGTCCTTTTCCTTTTAGTCATAACATGAATCGGCTGTGAAATGTTATCCATTTGTAAATAGACAAAGTTTAAATAAGAAAATAGATGAGTGGACCGGGAAAAATTTGTCCAAGGACAGGTTAGATGCACTTGGATTTACAGATCTTTTTCTAAAGTTATGTGAAAATGATTTTACAAGAACATAATTGTAATCTTCACAGTCGGGTTGATAAAGCTCTAAAAGATTTTGTTAAGAAAAATCTTCTTTGGCAAGGAATTATTGAATTATTGATTTAAAACTGAATTTTGATTATGGATTTTTAAAAAATTCGGAAAAATATGACATTAGAAAATGTCGCCCATAATAGTTAGAACAATTTTTTTAAATTTGAAAACTAAATATTTTCTGTAAAGTGAAAATCGATTTTATTTAGATTGGTTTAGTTCCTTGGCGTATCAAACTTGGTGGGTTATTTAATGCTAAAGCGCCAATTGTAAAAGAATTGCAGCGATACCATTTAACGCATAACTGGGGGGATAAGTGAGTTCATGCCTTTCCCCGATGATATCAATCCGAAAGTGAACGTAATAGAACGACTAGAGTTCAAACTGGCTTACATCAAGGCTGCTGTCCAGCACTTTAACCCTTATGCCACGAGTTATTTAGTCTTGTAAATTTGACCGAAAGTAGAAATGTACAAAATATTTTGATATTTTATAGAATTGGTCGATCATTCAGTCAATCAAAAATGGATGCACTTCCCCAAAATAATAGTTTGTCTTTTAATTGAGCGATAATGTTTTTCAATAACATTTTTTTCAAAGATCACACTAGGCAAAAGAGATATTTTTTCTTGTCGTCAAATTTATATTCCCTGTTGTTTTGTTTTTTTACAGTAATTTTCATCAACAAAGAGAACGTTTTAGTTACAAACTATTATATTAGAAGTTGCTATACAAAACAACTATAGTAACAGAAACACCAAAAGTCGGTCATTTACTGTTTCTTTATTTACATTTAGTGCCAAGTATTCAAGCAAAGACAACTACACGATTTAATGAGGTTAGTCAAAAAACAATACATCACGCAACTGCATCTCTCTTTGACGCCTCGGAAGTTCTTTTTTTTATTTATCATCTCAGACCGTCAATTTGGATGATAGCCTAAGAACATGGCATTTCATTGCCGTATTATTCTTCCCAGCATTTTTGTTTTCCTTTTTTCTTTGTCGACTTGTTCTCCCTGCCGAGAACGAAATGAGCAAATGGATTTTCGTGGGAAATAAAAATGGAAGCCAAAGAATCTAAACGCGTATCAACGAATTTCTTCTTCGAAGGTTTTACTAGGAATTTTTGTTATACTTTTCTGGTCAATTTTATTTATTTTTCGTTCCTTTTTCTCCTCAAGTCTCCAGGAAGGACTCTTCTCAGTATTCTGCCCGATCTAAGAAATGATGTTATTATTATTTACTCATTGGAGTTTTTCACATCAGCGTTAGCCGATGGTTTTTCACTGGAGTCTGAGTGACAGCAAGTCTCCTCAAGTCTCCAGGACTCTTCTCAGTATTCTGTCCGTTCTCAATAATGTAGTAGTTTGGATGGTCTCCACTCGTCCGTCAACTTCCAATCCTCCAGTCCCTTTAGTAATCCTTTAGTTACCGTTCCAAACGCACTAATTACAATTGGTATAATTGTCACCTGCATGTTCCATATTTTTTTCAATTCCCTAGCAAGATGGATGTACTTATCATTCTTTTCACATTCTTTTAGCTTTATTCTGTGGTCCGCCGGAACAGCAAAGTCGACAATTTTGCAAGTTCTCTTTTTTTTTTGTTGATTATTATTAGGTCTGGTCTTCTAGCCGAGATTGAGAGATCCGTGTGTATGTCAAAATCCCATAGGAGTTTGTGTGTGTTGTTTTCTAAGACAGGTTCTGGGTTGTACATATACGAGTTGTTTGTATGGTCAAATTTAAATTGTTTGCACATCTCCCAGTGGATCACCTTGCCGACCCAGTCATGTTCAGTCTTATATTCCTTCTGCGTTAATTTGCTGCATTCGCTTATTATGTGATTGATGGTTTTATCTCTGTCACTGCATAGCCTACATTTGCTATTTTGTTGCGTCTTATCTATTCTCGCTTTGATTTGTTTGGTTCTTATGGCGTTGTTTTGTGCTGCTATGAGGAGAGATTCTGTTTCTCTCTTAAAGTTTCCTTTTCTTAGCCATGTCCATGTTTTGTCGTGTGAAATATTGTTTACCAGTCGTTAAACATCCATAGACTTGTTTTCCTTCCCATTTTTGTTTCCTAGTTATTGTTATTCTGTTGTCAATCGTGTTATCAGTATCGTTTCTGATGGTTATAATGAGTCCTTCATCATGTTTTTGTATATAGTCTTCGAGTCGTTGTATCGATGTGTCAACGCTGTCTTCAATGCTGTCAAGTACTCTTCCTCCTTCTTTTCTTGAAACATATAGTCTGTCAACGTCGTCTCTGGGATGTAATGTCTTATGCATTGTCATTAGCTTTCTTGTTCTTTGGTCCATTTGTTTGAGTTCGTCTCTGGTCCATTTGAGAAAAGGTCCGGAATATCCAACGAATGGTACAGCCCAGGTATTTATTCCTTTGATAAGGTTTCTGCTAGAGAGTTTTGTCTCCAGTAGTTTTCTTGTTTTCCTGAGATATTCTTTTTGAATTTTGTCTTTCATTTCCACTTGTTTGATGGTGTCAGCCTCCAAGATGGCCAAGTATTTGTAGGTTTCGTTTTCTGCGAGTGTTTTAATCTTGCCTTGATTTGGTAGTTCCATTCCGTCAGTTAGATGTCGTTTGCCACTTTTCATTACAAGCTTAGCACATTTTTCTATTCCAAATTCCATTCCTATGTCCTGACTGTATATTCTAACTGCGTGTATTAGAACTTCCAGTTCTTTTTTATCTTTTGCAAATGATTTGATGTCATTCATGTACATTAGGTGATTGATTTTTTCCTGTGATCTACTAAGTTTGTATCCAGCTGTGCATTTCCTGAGCATTTGGTTAAGTGGTATCATGGCAATTATAAATAGTAAGGGTGATAGAGCATCTTCTTGGAAAATACCTCTTTGGATCTTTGCTTCAGCTAATCTTCTTCCTCCTGCTGTCAATTCCACTCTCCAGGTTTTTATGGTTTTGTCGATAAAATTTATGACTTCATGTGATATTTTGTACATTTTGAGGCTGTTAATTATCCAGCTATGCGGAACCATATCATATACCTTTTTGTAGTCAATCCAGGCCATTGTTAGATTTTTCCGTCTGGTCTTGCTCTCATTTAGAATGTATTGATCTATGTAAAGTAATTCTGCTGTGCCTCTGGATCCTTTGCAGAACACTTTCTGTTCGTCAGAGAACAAACTGCGGCTTGATAGCGAGTAGTAAATTTCTTCCCTTATTTGTGCTGTTAATATTTTTCACATGATTGGTAGGCAAGTTATGGGTCTGCAATTGTTTTGGGCGGTTCCTTTGTTTGGACCCAATGTATCAATGTGGTCTTTCCTTTGATCATCCATTCGGGTACGTGTGCTGTTTGTAGGCATTTATTCATTTCTAGTGCTAGTTTGTCGTGAATGGAGGTGAATTTCTTGAACCAGAAACCATGTATTCCATCATGGCCTGGTGTTTTCCAGTTTGATATCTTTTTAAGTGTCATTTTGAGTAAATCGCTGTGTATTTCCGCTTTTGGGCATTCTTCGAGTACTTCTAGTTCCCTTGTTATATTGTTTATCCATTCAGCCTTTTCGTTATGTTTTTTTTTGGTTGCCATATTTTGGTCCAAAATCGTTGGGTTTCTTTTGCAACTGGTTGTTTGTATGTTTTATTGTAATCTCCCAATTGTTGATAAAATTTTCTTTCATTGTTTTGGAATGTCCTGTTTTGTCTGTATTGTTTTACCCTTTGTCAATATCCCTTTAATCTTCCTTCTTTCGCCAGTACTTTCTGGTTTATTTCCTCAAGTTGTATTGCAAGTTTTTCCCCGTGTTGTCATTTCATTTTTGTTCCTTATTATTCCAGCATCTTTCTTTTGTTTTATCATTTTTGTCTGTTTTCGTAGATTTTTTATCTGAGTTTCTAATCGAAATTCCCATCCTGGTTTTGATTTTTTTTTTCGTGCTTTTTGAGGGGATCCCAATTTTCTCACAATGTTATTATGATTATTATTATTTACCCCTTTAGAGTTTTTCACATCAGCGTTAGCCGATGGTCTTTCACTAGAGTTTGGGTGGCAGCAAGTCTCCTCAAGTCTCCAGGACACTTCTCAATATTCCGGCCGTTCTCAATAATGCTGTAGTTTGGATGATCTCCATACATCCGCCAACTGCCAAGTCCTCCAGTCCCTTTTATAATCCTTTAGTTACTGTACCAAAAGTACCAATCACAATTGGTATGATTGTCACATTCATGTTCCATAGATTTTTCAATTCTCTAGCAAGGTCGAGGTACTTATCCTTCTTTTCACATTCTTTCAATTTTATTTTGTGGTCAGCCGGGATTGCAAAGTCGACAATTTGGCAAATTCTCCCTTTTTTGCTGATTATTATTAGGTCTGCTCTTCTGGCCGAGATTAGGTGATCCGTGTGTATGTCAAAATCCTATGGGAGTTTATATGTGTCATTCTCTATGATAGATCCTGGGTTGTGCATATACCATTTGTTTTTATGGTCAAATTTAAATTTCTTGCACATTTCCCAGTCGATCACCTTGCCTACCCAGTCATGTCTAGTCTTATATTCCTTCTGCACTAATTTGCTGCATTCGCTTATCATGTGATTGATGGTTTCATCTCTATCACCTCATAGCCTACATTCGATATTTTGTTGCGTCTTATCTATTCTCGCTTTAATATAATTGGTTCTTACGGCGTTGTTTTGTGCTGCTATAAGAAGAGATTCTGTTTCTCTCTAAACGTTTCCTTTTCTTAGCCACGTCCACGTTTTCTCGTGTGAGATGTTGTTTATCAGTCGTTTAAAACGCCCATACAGTTGTTTTTCTTCCCATTTTGTTTTCAAGTTGTCATTCTGTTGTCCATCGTGTTATCAGTATCGTTTCTGATAGCTGTAATGAGTCCTCCTTTGTGTTTTTCTATGTAGTCTTCGAGTCGATGTATCGATGCGTCAATGCTGTCAAGTCCTCTTCCTCTCTCTTTTCTTGAAACATATAGTCTGTCAACGTCGACTTTGGGATGTAATGCCTTATGCATTGTCATTAGTTTTCTTGTTCTTTGGTCCATTTGTTTAAGTTTATCTCTGGTCTACTTCAGAAAGGGTCCCGAATATCTAACGAGGTGTACAGCCCAGGTATTTATTCCTTTGATAAATTTTCGGTTTGTCAGTTTTGTCTCGAGTAGTTTTCTTGCTCTCCTGAAATATTTTTTTTTAATTTTATCTTTCATTTCCACTTGTTTGATGGTGCCAGCCTCCAAGATGCCCAATTATTATTATTATTATTATTATTATTATTATTATTATTATTGTGAATTTCCACATCATCACTATCAAGTGGTTGCCCAGTCGGCTGGGGCTGTATATACACTGACTATATCTCTGCAGCGGGGTAAGACCCCCCCACACACACACAACAAGCGTCCTGGATATGACTCTAAACAACATGATGGTGAGGTTCCATTGATGCTGGAGCTTTGGGGAAAGTGGAGCACTCCTTCATTGCCATCGCTCCCAGGTCCACTCTGGCCCCGGAATGGTAGCACCTGATAGGGCCCTATCTATCGGTTAAATAGAACTAATCTGCGTCCTTATGCTGAAAACAGCTACAATACGGAGAGTCACAAAAGTCCACGAATCACAAGAGGATATGGAAGGTGACCTACTGAGAATTATGCAAGCAACTAAACTTTGAACATTGACAGAAATGGTACATACACAGATCAGAATCTCCCTTAGAAAATGAGACACTCAAAGTTTAGAAGAAAGAAAGAAAGAGCTGTGAAAACGGAAAAGTTATGAATTATGAAACTGGCGGTGACACCAATCATAACTGGAGCCCTTGGAACGATTCCGAAGAATCTGAATAGGTGCCTGTGAAAGCTGAAGATCCAAAGAAGAATTGCGACGGTCTAGACCACAGCAATATTCAAAAGAGTTCTGGAGATTTGAAGAGAATTGCTGTCACTCGGTTTTCAATGAAAACCACCTGTTACAATCCGATGGGAAGAACTTGTAAATTATTATTTTTCTCGGTGAGAGTTTTTCACACCAGTAAAAACTGATGACTTTCACTGAAGTTTGAATGGTAACAAGTCTCCTCAGGTCATCAAAAACACCAAACCTGTCAGGATATGTTTCTTACTCCATTTAAGATTTATACGTTTTCAATGAAGTTTTATTTTAAAGTGAACAAATTACAAATTTTATTACAAGAATCATCTTTCTTTATTTTGAATCTATGTAAAATAGAAAGTCAATTTGTATGATGCAACCTTAGATCATCTTTACTTTCATATTGTAAGGTTTCGAAACGAATGATACGTAACATTATCAAAAGTATGCTAATGGATTTTAATCTTTTCCAAATTCATTCTAAATTATTAAATATTATTGAAGAAATTATTTTCTAACATCAAAAATATTCTTTATGTTTTCCTATAAAAATAATGAATCGTAATGTGCACGTTGCTTGATTGTATATTTAAACTAGCAAAATATATGAAATGAAATTATTCAGAATTATTGTATATTTGGCATAATGAAACCCTGTCGGATTTCTCGTAAGAAGTTTTCATCCCAGAAATAGAAATGGCTTTCCTCCTCAAATCCACTGTTTAAGTTTTTTTACCTTTGCTCATATTGCAATTTTTAAAAATCAAACTTTTTCGATTATTGGTTTTCATATCGTATTCATCTTTATATTTAGTATACTCAAAAGGTCACAGTAACCAAACATATGCGCTGTTTCTTTAAAACATCTTATTCTCTAGATTACGTAGTTGCATTAATGAGAAATCTTCTTTGACTTTTTTCTTTGATACATCGTCTGAAGCCGACAAATTATTTACAAAGTTCTGAACTGATCCACAAAAGTGTTAATAAAATTGTAGGTATGACTATTTCCAGGGAGAATTTTGGGGTTGCTTTCTTCTACAGTCTCTCGTGTGTTGGATTACAAGTTGGGGGACACCTTTAATATATCAATTCATCTTCTGTCTTGAAAACAATGTTTGTAAAAACTTAGTCCAAGGTCTATTACTGTCAGAATTAAATCTTTTCTTTCTAACTTGTGACAAATATTTGACAAACAAACAAGATAACTGATCATCAAAAAGCGGAAACTCTCATGTTTGTAGACAGTTTGAAGATGTCAACTTTAGCCGAAGGCAATGAAGATTTTAGAAGAATACAGATTTTATCAGTTTTTGTTTCTTTAAGTACTTGATAACGCAACTAGTATCCTTTTCGTTTGAGTTCAATTGTCATGAAAATTTAGCATCATCCGAGGTCTGTAAGAGCTCTCTTCTGTGCCAATGTGTAGTTATTACAGCCAATCAGCTCGTATCACTTGTTTGGGTCCTGAATTATTCGAAAAGTTGCAAACAGTTGCATCATTAGTACACCAAGTCCAAGGGGAACTTGTAAACGGAATCTGCTATACAACTCCCTGAAAAAAATCACAGCTTCAATAGTGACAGTAAGATTGATGCTTTATGTTGACGCGAAATCAAGAGACAGATGAAAACTGTCTTTCTAGTTCAACCGGTAGTTTCAAGGAAGTAAATTTCATCTTCTTGATGCCGCCGAAGGGCTGAAAATGCCTTTTGATTTGGGTTCTTTGACATTCACTTATACTGTAAGCATGATAAATATATTTAACGTTTTTGACTTTTTCTCAATATCGATGAAACGCTGCATTGTTGGATTAACCAGGGTACTCTATTTCCATGTTGGGGTACTCTATTTCCATGTTGGGTACTCTATTTCAATTTTCAAATTGAAGATTAAAATAAAAATAAAAACGCATCTCAAAATTGAAATTTAAACCATCTAAATTTACTTTAACTTGTTGTTGTATAATAAATATTTCAATTTGTAGTTGGATAATAAATATTTTAGAAAATACAATCCCAATAGTTTTCATTCTTTTTTGGGAAATTAATTTTAATATTTCAAGTTCAATACGACCACCGTTTTTTTTTTTTTTTTTTTTTTTTTTTTTTTTTTCGTATTCATATCACGGAAATTTTCAAGATGTTGGTGCTATTCATCTTTTATTAGT